>JAQMCW010166548.1:0-21389 GCA_030068335.1 Chrysichthys cranchii
GTGACCTGCCCAGGGCGTATCCTGCCTCTCACCCAATGTCAGCTGGGATTGGCGCCAGCTTCCCCCCACGACCCTGACCAGGATTTAGCGGAAGAAGACGAAGACGCTGTACCCACGAGCAATGTTTGGAGCTACGAGCGGTACCGTGAGCTCACCTGCCTCGTTATGTCTATATGTATAAACAATGGGGAAAAAACGGAAACACGGGGTCAGCAGCGGTCAGTCCCTCACAGCATCTTGCGTTGTTAGCATCTCTTTGAAGCCACATGACCTATTTTTGTGCTTTCGATTTCTTTCGAGTGCTTCAGCTGGCTCATTCTCACAGCTGTTTTGTGTTTCCGCGACGTGCCACCAGAGCGGCGCTATGATACACATGCTTACATCCTCTCTTGTAAGTGTATGAATGTTTTTTTTTTAAATAAAATGCTTCCTAAAGGTAAAAGTACACTTAGCCTACGCCGAGCAGCCTAGCCTACGGGACTTGGTCTCTTTCGTCTAGCGCAGTTTTTTTGCATTAAAGATGAAAGTGTGTCTAATAATATGATATTCTCAATCTCAATACTACTGTCACTAAAAGTTGAATTATTGTGCCAATAAATGTTTTGTATGGGGGTATTTTGGGGCCAGAAAACCAATTAATCCCTTTCCCATTATTCCTTATGGGAAAAATTGTTTGTACTTACGAGAAATTGTCCCCACGAGCTGTTTCTTCAAACCGATTACACTCGTGTGTTCAGGGATCACTGTGTATAGCCTACGTATGTTGTATGTGTGCCAAAGTCTACTCTGATTGGCCGTTAAATTTTATTCAAGCAATCATCATCACCTGTCTCCCACTAAAACAAAGTAAAAGGCATCGCATTTCCTGACTGAGAGACCGTGTCAGATGGAAACCGCTTCAGTAAAGTAACGCATCGCATTTTATGTTCAGTAACAAGAATGGCATTGTAACGATAAAAACAGTAATTAGTTAGATTACTCGTTACTAAAAAAAAAAATAAGTTAGTAACGCCGTTTATTTATAACGCTGTTAGTCCCATCACTGGTTGTTAGTAGATTACCCACACTTGTTTGTGACCCTATGCTAATTTCCCCTATTCTTGATAGATTTCATGGGTCCTTATGGAACCAAATGGGTTGCATCAGTGTTCATGAAATTGTGCATTGTTAGCAGATCACCCGCAGAACTGGCCACTCCTATCATCACTCATTTTTATTGCAGCCTCATGTCAATTTGCTCTGTATAGTTAAAGTGGTCCTTAATATCTTAGTTATCAGTGTAATTTGCAACCACGTTTTCAAACACATCATCCATTCATCAGGTCATTGAATATATTGTGCACAATATTCCTGTTTGTTTTTTACACTGTAATTAAATCCGAATCGCATTATTGTGCTAGAAAACTCAATTAAACATGGATCCAGCATGATTAAAAGTGTTTCAGATGGTATTCACAGTCCAGGATAAAATTGTGGAGGACACCAGCAGTTAGCAAACATTTATGCTACCTTAAATAAGCATTTCTGCCAGATGCACCAGCTTGCTTCTGCTGCACAAGCTGCTCCACAGCCCATTCCATTGCTTATTACATGACCAATTATTTTGAAACCTTTTGTCATGCCTGTGGTAATCTGTTACTTGGACATCTGTTCTGTCATTCCAGTGCGACTTGACACAGGGGGCACTGGCAGCTTTGTGGATCAAAGCCTGGAAGAAGTAAAACTCCAGACAGAGCTAACACTGATTTTTTTCTATTTCCTTACCCGGTAAAATGTCTGGAGGAAACATCACATACCACACTTCACCTGTTATGCTGGAGAAAAAAGCACCATGCACTCCTTATCATAAGTTTACCCAAATATCCCATTGTCCTTGACCTCCCCTGGCCCCAACTGCACAATCCCCTTGTTTCTTGTTCTGAAAGCAAAATACTAAGATGGTACTACTGTCACCAATCATGCCTGAAATTACCCAACCCACCCAATGCCTCCACTTTCATAGAAAGTCCAGAAACTGTACTGACAATATAAATACCACCCTGTTATGTCCAGTTCAAGGGAGTTTTCTGTCTAAAGGTCACAGTATATGGCCATCCCAGGCATCCATTGTGCCACTGACTTCCACTCAAATGCCATGCCCTCAGTGAACTGCATTTATCCCTTGTCTGTGACCAGACATTAATCTATGGAGTAATATATAAAGGAAGCATGCCAGCAAGGATTTATCTGGCCACCTATGTCTCCAGCCTCCACCAGTTTCTATTTTGTTTTTAAAAAGGGATGAGGCTGTTGGTCTTGTATTTGTTACTGGAACATTAATCAAGTGACTGCCAAGTACTGTTTCTACTGCCTGTAGCACTAGAACAACTGAAGGAAGCAGTCATCTTCACCAGGCTTGACTTCAGGAGTGCATATAGGTTAATTCATATTCGTGAAAGAGGTGAGAGAAAAGCACCTTTTTATCGCTCCTTAAGAGAAGAGTATTTTGTCATGACATAAGGGCTCTCTAATGCACCAGAAGTTTTTTAGCCACTAATAAATGAGGTTTTATGGGGAATGTTGGAGAAATGTGTCATAGCCTACATAGCCTCTTTGGATATAAGCAAATAAGTTTTGGCCAAACTCCATAAGAATCATCTGGGTGTAAAGGGAGATAAATGTCAGGTTAATGCTAACAGAATTTCTTTCTTAGAACATGTCATCAGTCAGGGAAGAGTGCTTATGGATCAAACCAAGATCAAGGCAGTCCTGGACTGGCCCATTCCAAAGACAATAAAAGATCTCCAAAGATTCCTTGGTTTGCAAATAATTATAAACTATTCATTTGAGGGTTGAGTACAGTGGCAGCACCACTCATTTCCTTGCCAAATGAAGTCCAGCACAAACTAGCATGAAATGACAAAGCAGACAACTCATTTCAAAGCTTAAAATGGGCATTTACTTTGGATCTTGAAACACCCTTATCCCATCTACACCATTTTTAATGGAGGTAGATCCATATGAAACCAAAATGGTCACAAAAACAAGGTAAAAAAGCTTCACCTCTTGGCGTTTTCATAAAAACTCTCTCCTTCTAAACCAAGAAATAGATAACAGAATATGTGACAGTGTAACTTGCTTTCAAAGAATGACAGCACTAGCTGGAGGTGAACACAAGTTTGTTATCTTCATGAATCACAGAAACTTAGAATACCTGAAAATAGCAAAAGGCTAACCCTTACACAAGCCAGATGGGCACTGTTCTCCCAGTTCCAATTCACCATCACGTCATTATCCTTCAGGATCAAAAATACCAAATCATATGCCCTCTCTTCACTTTATTTCTCATTCCCTACTACAGATGATGCAGAAGCAATCTTTCAAAAATCATGCTTCATTAGTGCTTTTACGTGGGACATCATCATAAATTACCTAAGCTAGCAGGAACTTGCCCTCACAGGCCTTCTGCACAGCTTCCAAGATCACTGTGCCACCTCAGGTTTGAGAGAATTTGATGATGTGGGCACACATATCAATAGCCACAGGCCACCCCAAGGCTCAAAAACTATCCATTTACTCCAAACAAGATATTTGTGGGCTCCTATTATTACAGATATTCAGAAATTAATTTCTTCTTGCTCAGACTATGCTAAAGTCAAAGTCCGTAGGACCTGCTGGGAACCTACTCAAGTTACCACTGCCACAACACCCCTCATCCCACATTGCAGTGGACTTTATCACGGACCTCACAATAAAATTACTTTATCATGGACCACCCAGCCTCATACCCTTGCCACTGATACCCTCAGCCTTTGAAATGGCAAAGCTCCTTTTCAAAGCTCCTTGAAGATGGCTTAGTGCTGAACACAGCTGTCTTTGATATACTTCAAATAAATTAACAAGAAAGAGTACACACTTGAAAGTGCATTTTTTTCTTTATTATTTATGTCATTTTTAACTTGTACCCAAAGACCTAGTTTAATTAGAGATGAACGCACCTGCACCCTTGAAAGTTCCTTTTCAACTGAGTGTTTTGATACTTCAGATTACCAGAGGATAGTGTGTCAGACCATGAAGCTCATTTCACATCATAAGTTTAGAGGTCCTTTATGGAAAATTGAGGAATCACAGTGAGCTTAACCTCAGGGTACCACCCCTCAAACTAACACTCAGTTGGAAAGAGCAAAGCAAGAAATTGGAAAATATTTGAGATCCTTTTGTGCAAAAAAAAAAAAAAAAAAAAAAAAGTCTGATCTCAATATCTCTCCTGGGCCTAATATGCTCAAAACTCCATGCCATCAACTCTCTTTCAATGTCTGCTTGGATATCAACCTCTACTATTTCTATGGAAAGCCAACACTTTTGAGTCTCCAGCAATAGATATCTGGTTGTATAAATACGGATGTAAATAGTTCTTGATAGTGGACTTTTGGACCCTACTATAACTGTCCTGGGTTACAGAATGGTACATTTGTCTTTGTACATTTTTTGGCATTACAAAGTAGACAACTGAAATATTATGTCTTAACCACTGATAGCATACTATTCTGAAATGTCACACAGTGATCTATTACAGTGTGGTGCTGGTTGAAATCAGGGGCTATGCTATTAGGATTAAATACCTTACTGTTCAGCAGTCCATGAGAAGGTACAACTATAACACAATTGGAATATATATTTCTGTGGGATTGTACTTGTATTATGAAAGCATGAGTGGATCAAGCATGTTCGTGGGATGCCAGTTTTCGATAAAGAATGCCATAGCCTTTAACAGCCTTCTATTCACTGTATACTGTATACTGTGATCTATATATATTCATAGCCATGAATGAGTAATTTCTTATAAAGCCATAGGCTTTGAAAGCCTCCCTTGCTCCATTGCCACCTGAGATCACTGTTAATGTCTCGTTCAAAAACATTCAGTTTCTATGCCATGGAATACTGCTTAGACAGATTGAAACATTTCCTTTTTGCATTGTGGATACATTTGACACTGACATTTTTGGATAATCCTTATGTTAGTTATTGAGGTTAAATGTTTGGTCCATAATAAATAGAATTGAGTAGAATAGTATCCTAGTGTACAGCAGATAAGATAATATGCAAATTGTAATATATTACAAGTGTATGTTATCAAATAGAGAAGAAGACACCTTGGTAAATAGAATAACTCAATAATTTTGTGTTCAGTTCATCAGACTTAACACTTTCATGTTTAGGGTAAATGCAGGAGCTTCATGTGAGCACAATGAACAAAGTATGGAAATAAAATATCACACAAACTAATGTGCCTATAAACATAATAATAAAGTGTCATGAGCAAGAGACATTTTTATACAAACAGTTTAAGCCATTTCTTATATATACAGTGTCATTGTGTTTGGGCCTGCATGACTTTATGCATAGCAAAGTAGTATATAGAAGTACAGTAGTGTATAGAGGATTAGTAGAAGAATGAAATACAGTATCAATGGTTGCTCAACAGGGGCAATCAGGAGGCATGGGAAATTAAAGAGATAAAGACAAAAAATAGATGGAAGGAGTTAGAAGAAGACACCATTCTCATGGAAAACTCCGCTTCCCAAACACCAGAAAATCATTATGATTAGACACTGTTTATTTCAGTTCCTAACTATAAACAGGCAGTGTGGTTAGAACTAACCTTTTGAAGGCAAGGGAACATGGAAACTGGAGAATCATGAGAGGAGTGTGCTGAGTGGAGGCGGAGAAGGAATGCAATGAATGGATTGCACTTTAAAAAATAAAAAAGACTGTAAAATCAAGAATCAAAGAGTGAAGCTACAGTTTGCCCGAGGAAGCTTCAATGTCTGCACATAATGACACAATGTGAAAATACTAAGCCTATATATGGGTCTTCAAGAAAGCTGTAGATTTGTAGGTTACATCCACTTTATCAGGCCATCTTAACTTGAGAAATGCAGTAAGTTGCAGTAAATACATATTTTTTTATATCTGGGCCTGAGCAATGCTGTGCTATAACTAGAGCATATAGGGTTACTCTTTACTCTTAACAAGACTTGGGTATGGATGAAGTGTGAGGATAGGAAAGAAAAATGAGTCAGTGCCCAGATGGATGGCCTCTTTTTTATACCACTATGAAGAAAATATGCACTGATATTCTCTAATGAAATACCTGAAGAAATAGATAGGAAAATATTCACAGAAGAAAAATGAGGAATTAAAAGAAATGGCTAATAAATTCAGAAATATCAAAATAAAGGCACTAAATACCGTCAAGTGGAGGAGAGAAGCTGGGGTTTTATTTCCAGCAATGGCTGTCCATCATCCCATGTTCCTCCCTCACTTTTATTTTTCTGCTCTCTCCCATTACTCACAGTCCTCTTCGCTGGATTCTGCTCCCTTCTTGTGCTCCTTCTCTGCTTGTGTTTTTTCTGTCTCTCTTGCTCTTCATCACCCTCTTTGTAGACACCTCTCGCTCCTTCTTCCTTCCTTTCCTTTATGGTTAAAAGGGGAGGAGGTAGAGGAAATTAATACTGTAAAAGAATGAACATACGAGGATTCAAGTGGAGACAAAATCTTTGAATGAGAAGCATGCTTGCCCAATGAATGATAGAGCCGAGAGGGGGTGTTAATGTGAAAGAAGGAAAGGACAGGGGAAAGGGGGTGGCTTAGGAAGAAATATCTAAGTGGGAGGAAAAGAGGAGGAGTGTATTAGAGAGGGGGGACTCAACCTTCCATTTTTGCCTTCATTTTTTCTACCCCAAATTTCTCTTTTGTCAGAGTGATGTTAGCACACTAGCATGCAACGATATTATAAATTCTGTTTCATTTTAATTCACCAATTATTTTCTACATTTTCATTACTGGTGTTCTCTAATTGGCACAACTTCAAAATTAAATTCTCAAATATATCCTGCAGGAA
Organism: Chrysichthys cranchii; assembly: GCA_030068335.1. NCBI lineage: Eukaryota > Metazoa > Chordata > Actinopteri > Siluriformes > Claroteidae > Chrysichthys > Chrysichthys cranchii. The sequence goes on from JAQMCW010166548.1 coordinate 6,884, forward strand.
ACATACATAAAACAGAGCATGTAAGCAGCTCACAGATTTTGACATGGGCCACGAAGGTGTATTGATGGATATTTCAATAAATGCAACCATTGTGATAAAATAAGTATGTGTGTATGTAAATATAAGTTAAATATTTAAAATAAAATTGATAAAAATATATATTAAACAAGAGACAGCTACTTTCCGAGAATTTCGGAAGAGCTATATGCATATTTTAAAATATAATACAGTGCAAACAAAATAATCTATCATTATATATTTCTTGAGGCTGCAGTCGTGTGGTGATTAGCACTGTCGGCTCAGCAAGAAGGTTCCTGGGTCGATCAGGGTGCCTTTCTGTGTGGAGGTGCATGTTCTCTCTGTAACTGCTCAGATTTCCTCTGGGTATTCCAGTTTCTTTCCACAGTCCTAAGACATGGATTATTAGACATGCATGATTAGATTGAATGGTTACTCTAAATTGCCCACAGGTGTGAATGTGTGTGTGAATGGTTGTTTATCTCGTAGTGTACCCTGTTAGGTGAGATTGGCTCAAGCTTCCCTGTGACCCACAATGGGTGAGCAGTATAAAGTGAGAGTAAACTTTTCTTGCTTAGAATTTAATATGTCAATTCACAGATTAGAGAATGTCATTTACAATATTGTACATAGTATATTAGAGGGACAGCTCAGGTTGAGAGATTTGGAGACAAAGTTAGAGTGGCAAGGCTGAGATGGTTTCGACATGTGCAGAGGAGGGATAGTGGCAGGAAGAAAAGAGGAAAACGATGGATGTAGTGAAGGAGGACATGCAGATGGTTGGTGTGACAGAGGATCAGGTGAGATAGAGGCAGATGATTCGCTGTGGTGACCCCTAAAGGGAGCAGCCATAAGAAAACGAAGAAAAGAAGAAGAATGCATTTCATTTGCCTTTCAAGGCACTCAAGAAGACCTTACAACATGCAGCAAAAAGCACACATAAAGTAGTAATTAACAATGAACCAAGACATTGTTACATCAAGACATCAGTAATCCAAGCCATAAGAATAAATAAAAATAAAAAGGAACTACATAAACTATGTCTAATAAACTTTATTTTTTTTTTTACATTTAATGATTTAAGAATAGAATACTACTTTTTGTGTTCACAATTATCATAGTCATTCCAACCATCTATTTATTAACTAAAAACAATTATATATGCAAGCAGGCCAAACCATGAGCATTAAACAAAAAAGCCACATTCAACCTCAAAATCAATTTCAGTTTCTCCTTGACTGCACTTAAACAACTGGAAAGGATGAAGCACACTTTACACCCCATGCCTGCAAAGATGCAGATGCCTGAAGTGCACAGGAAATCTAAACATGTATTGATCTGCATTACAGCTAGTGGTGCTGTACAAAGAAGCAAGTAGAAGAAACAAAGAAAGCCTGACTTACATGCCTAAAGGCAAAGGGTGTTTTGTGCGTGTGTGTGTGTGCGTGTGTGTGTGTGTGTGCGTGTGTGTGTGTGTGTGTGTGTGTATGTGTGTGTGTATGTGTGTGTGTTGTAAATGTATATGACAGAGCAAGAGAGAGAAATACAGGAGAGAGAGAGAGAGAGAGAGAGAGAGAGAGAGAGAGAGAGAGAGAGAGAGATAAAGGCTGTGTTCCAGAGTATACTTGTGTTTACATTTCTATGAGAAAGAAGACAGAACAGCATCTTGTTTGTGGGTATGGCAAAGAGGTAAATATGTGAAAGTACAGTATGCTTATCTTGCTGCTGAGCTTGAAAGGGCATGATTATTGATCACATTAATCTTACTGTGAAATCAATATGTTTTTCAAGATGGTGTGTCCTGTGTGTGTGGTATTAGCCCACACACTCTTTATTGATACAAGAACCCAGAAGTGGCCAATTTAATTCAATAAAAAAAACTCAGTTCACCATGTTGAGAAACATGAAGCAGAACCAGGAACACTAAATTGTATAAACATTTTCCTTATAGACCATACTTTGGCATAATTTGCATACCAAAACCCTTACCTTACCTTACCTTTATCACTGAAGGTTATACAAAATCTACAGAACCCTGTTAAAATAGGAGGTTTCTGGGATGTAAAATTTATACTAAGATATATTTCAGATCGTTTTCTAGTTTGTGCTGATATAGCAACCAACAAAAATCAAGTGAAAAACTGAATAGGAAGAAAAAAAGGAAAAACATACAATAACATGGTTGCACAAGTATGCATACCCTTTAATAATAGGGCATGTGACTATGCTCAGAATTAATACATCACATTCAAGCTCATGTTCTAATGTAATTGTCATACACATGATATCAATTAAAAATCCCCGAAGGGAGTTTTATTAAGAGCTCAGGCAGACGTACAGAGACGGCAGGCAGAAAGCATAGTCAAAACAGGCAGAGTCACCTATCAGCAAACAGCACAAATGGGAAGAGACAAAATCAGAAAACCGAGTTGACAAGCGCAATAATCAGAAACCAGGAAGTGAAAAGATTTGAACGGCTTGACAGGGTAACACACGCAGAGGTGGCTAAACAATGTTTTGCACCGAAGTGCGCATATCCGAGTCTTTTTATAGTCCGTGGTGATTAGTGACTGATACGGAACACCTGTGAATGATTCAGGTGAGCTTGCGTTTGAGAGACGCCTCGCGCATGCGCGCACAGCACCATAGATGAGCGGTGCGAGTCCTTTTGATTGCACTGCTAGTGGGAGTCCTTGAAGCGGATGCACATGCATGCACTCTGCGCGGGCGGATCCATGACAGGACCCCCCCCAAAAGGCGCTACTCCCGGAGCGGCTAATATAACAGTGACGTGGGGGGCCCGGACCCATAGGTTTGGGCTGGGCACAGCACCGAAACGCCGTGGAGGCAGGTGAGTCCGAGGCTGCAAGGGCAGAAGATGCTGGGATGACTGGATGAGCCTCTGGGAAGACTGTAGAGTCTGGAGGAGGACCTGAGATGACTGAGGTGTCTGGACGAACATCGTGAGCGATGTCAGGATGAGTGAAGGGAGCAACGTCTGGACGAGCAAAACCTGGACGAGTGAAGTCTGGACAAGCGAAGTCTGGATGAGCAAAGGGAGCGACGTCTGGACGAGCGACGTCTGGGCGAGCGAAGGGAGCGGCATCTGGACGAGCGACATCTGGATGAGTGAGGTTTGGGGCATCGGGACGAATGATGCGAGTGGCGTCTGGAAGGGCCACGTTGGGAGTAGTGTCGTCTGGATGGGCGAGGCCGGGAGCTTTGGCCGGAGCATCAGTGATGAGTGGAGGAGGGTCCACGACGACTGGAGGAGGGTCCACGACATCTGGAGCGACTGCAGGACGAGTGACAGCTGGACGAGCGACAGCTGGAGCAACATCTGGACGAGTGTCATCTGGAACAATGTCTGGATGAGTGACGGCTGGAGCGTCAGGATGAGCGACGGTAGGAGTGACATCTGGAGGGTGTTCAGCGACGGCAGGAGCGTCAGTGATGTCTGGAAGAGAATCAGCGACGTCTGGAAGCGAGTCAACATCATCTGGAAGCGAGTCCACGCCGATGTCTGGAGCGACTGCAGGGGCGTCAGTGACATCTGGAGCGACTGCAGGGGCCTCGTCATCTGGAAAAGGATGGGCGATGACCACCTGCTTTCTTTTCCTCCTTCTCCTGGGTGCACAAGGAAGTCTGGTGGCAGTTTCCTCCGTCTTGGCCACTAGAGGGGGCTTGAGAGCGAATGCCTCTTTTCTGGCTGCTGGAGGGCTCTTTGGAGCAGTTCCTGCCTTCTTGCTCATGGTTGGAGAGTCAGTGATGCCTGGAGGAGCGTCAGCGATGACTGATGCATCTGGGAGAGCCTCGGTGACGATGGCAGGGGCGTCCCCATCTGGAGGAGGCCTGGCAATGGTGACTGGGGCGTCGTCGGCTGGGAGAGGATGAGCGACGGCGGCTGGGACGTCGTCACCTGGAAGAGGCCTCTCATGAATTTGGACCTCAGAGTTGACCACCTGCCTTCTTTGCCCCTTTTGCCTGGGAGCCCGAGGGAGTCTGGGGGCTGGTACCTCCATTTTGGCCATGAGAGAGCTCCTTGGAGCAGTTCCGGCCTTCCTGAAGGCGCTGTGGAACCGATGTAGCATCTTCCCAAAATCCCCTGGGTGTTGGAGGCAAGGGTGCTTCCTGGCATAGAGACCCTCAAAAAAAATCAGTGCGGGTCCCTTTAGCCAGCCTACCATGGTTGCGACCCAAACCTCATCCAGGGGATTAGGCTCTAGCAGACTTTCAAAAAGCAAGTCCCAGTTCAGTAGGAAGTCGGTCAGTGGGGAATCCACCCCATCATAGGCTTCCAGAGAGGGTAACCAGTAGCGACATGGAAACCAGGTAGAGCCAGCGTACCAAATGTCATCTGCTTCCGATTCCACTGTGTCCTCTTCAAGGCGAAACATTCTGTCAGATACGAGGGCTGAAGTACAGACACAAACGCAGGCTGAAGTCTTAAAAATCCCCGAAGGGAGTTTTATTAAGAGCTCAGGCAGAAGTACAGAGACGGCAGGCAGAAAGTGTAGTCAAAACAGGCAGGGTCACCGATCAGCAAACAGCACAAATTGGAAGAGACAAAATCAGAAAACCAAGTTGACAAGCGCAATAATCAGAAACCAGAAAGTGAAAAGATTTGAACGGCTTGACAGTGTAACACACGCAAAGGTGGCTAAACAATGTTTCGCACCGAAGTGCGCATATCTGAGTCTATTTATAGTCCGTGGTGATTAGTGACTGATACGGAACACCTGTGAGTGATTCAGGTGAGCTTGCGTTTGAGAGACGCCTCGCACATGTGCACATGTGCCGTACATGAGCGGTGCGCGTCCTTTTGATTGCACCGCTAGTGGGAGTCCTTGAAGCGGATGCATGTGCAAGCACTCCGCACAGGCGGATCCGTGACACTGATCTCCCTGAGCAAAGACACAACTCAGCACAGTGAATTCATTTCAGACATTCCCTCAGAGTTACAGAGGGGAAGAATGAAAAGAGGATGCAGTGAAGGAGAAAAGGCTTGAGGAAAAAGAAAAGTGAGGAATAAGTAACAGTTTGGTGAGCAGCAGAGAAGGTGATACAAACTTTATCTTCCTTCCATTATCATGGGCAATGTGAGGTCACTGGACAATAAGATGGATGAGCTTGTGGTACTAGTCAGACACAGCAGGGAATTTCATGAGTGCAGTTTCATGTGCTTCACTGAAACATGTCTGCACAAGCATATTCCTGACTCTGCTATGGCAGTCGCTGGCTTTTCATGTGTTATGGCAGAAAAATTGGAAAGCATGGGGGGCACTTGCTCTTTTTGTTAATGAGCAATGGTGCCATCCTGGTCACATTGTGAATAAGGAATGCATCTGCAGCCCGGACATTCAGCTGCTCAGGGAATTCTCACATGTGACTGTCATGTTGTTTACATTCCTCCATCAGCCAAGACAAAGGCAGTCTGTGATGTCATCCACTCTGCAACCACGAGACCACAGACAAGGCACCTGGGTACTTTCATTGTGACATCTGGAGACTTTACCCACATCTCTCTGAACAGGACACTTAGTACATTCACACAGTTTGTGAACTGTCCAACCAGAGAAAACATAACACTGGACTTGCTGTATGCTAATGTTAATAAGGCGTTCAGCTGCACCGCCATCTCACCTCTGGGCAGATCTGATCACAGCCTGGCACACCTCCTACCCATGTACCTTCCACTGGTGAAGAGGCAGCCAGCCACTCTCAGGTCAGTGACGGAGTGGTCAAAGGAGACCAGTGCAACCCTACAGGGTATGTATGAGCCGCAAAGTGAAGACATTGATAGCCTCACAGACTGTGTTTTGGCAAAAACAATGTAGTGCATTTTACCTTTAACCCTCCTAATTGCAATTTTTTTTGTTTTTACCAGCTGAAGAAAGCGTGCAATTGTTGACTCGCAGCTTGTCCCAAGAAGGAAAATAAAATCCAGAAAGTCACTGATGTTAATGTAATTTATTGTGAATAAGTTTAAATACAAAATAAATTTTTGACTCACAGACTGCATCAACTTCTGTGTTGATAATACTGTACCAGTTAAATTTATATCCATTTTCCCCAATAACAATCCATGGGTTACCAAAGATATCAAAGTCATCCAGAATGAGAAACAAGAAGCATTCAACAATATGCCTCCATACAGCAACTCCTCCAGCCCCAGCATGACCCTCACAGCACCCAATGCTCCTCCAGCCTCCTTCATTAGTGCCTCTTAAGAATGCAGCTCTCCATCCTACCTCCTTCCCTCACCATCACATCTGCCAGAGACTCCTCCCCCTTTTCTCCTGCCAATAAGGACTCTGACACACACACACACACACACACACACAGATTGTCCATCACAATCACTGAGGACCAAGTGAGGAGGAAACTGTGCAGACCCCACCTTGCCAAGGTGCCAGGCCCTGATGGCATAAGCCCAAAGGTGCTCAAGATATGCTCTTCCCAGCCATGTGGAGTAGTTCTGAGGATCTTCAACTTAGCCTCAGTATCAAGTACCTGTGTTGTGGAAAACATTGTGTCTGCTCTCAGTGTTGAAGAAGACGTGCTCCAGTACCCCATTGGTCTACAGGTCAGTTGTGCTTACCTCACACAGCATGAAGGTGTTTGAGAGACTGGTTCTGGACATCCTCTGCCCTCTAGTTAGGCCAACACTAGATCTACTTCAGTTTGCCTACCAGGCCAATATTGGAGAGGATGATGACATTATCTACCTGCTGCACTGTGCCTACGGCCACCTACACATGCCAGGAAGTTCCCTGAGAATTATGTTCTTTGACTTCTCCAGTGCCTTCAACAACATTAAGCCAGCCTGGCTAGGAAGTAAACTGTCTGCCATGCAGGTACATGCTCCATTAGTCTTGTGGATTATGGACTATCTGACTGAAAGGCCACATTAGTGAGGCTACAGGGCTGTGTTTCTGATGCAGTGCTGTTGTGATGGTCCCTGGGACTAGGTATTTGAAAATATCACTCCAGGTGCAATAAAGGAAACTTTATTATTGCTTTTCAGCTTTTCCCAGACACACACACACGCACACACACACAGACAGACATATGCAGTCGTAGTTCCTGCTCCATGGTGTCTCCCCTCACGCTGTTCACTGCAGGGTATAAAAAAACAAACATAATTAACACCAGGTGTTGCCACTAACCACTCACCTCCCTGCCTTCGCCCCCCTTGCCACAAGGTGGCACCCAGGCTGCCACATACCCCCACCACCCCACTCAGGCCGGGGAGCTGTCTGGCCACAGCCAACTCCCCCCCTGCTGGGAGAGAAAGTCTGCCACAACCATCTGTGCCCTCGGCCTGTGGACCACCTGGAACTTGAAGGGCTGAAGCACCAGATGCCAACAAGTGATCAGCACGTTGGCATCCTTCATGTGGTTGAAAGAGGGTGAAAGAGCACCCCAGGAGGTAATAACGAAGGGTCAGGACTGCCCACTTGATGGCGAGGCACTCCTTTTCGATGGTGCTGTATTTGCTTTCCCGCATCGAGAGTTTCCGGCTGATATACAGCATCGGGCGGTCCTCTCCCTCAACCTCCTGGGAGAAAATGGCCCCCAGCCCTCTGTCCAACGCGTCTGTCTGTAACAAAAATTGGAGAGAAAAGTCAGGGGAGTGTAAAAGGGGTCTGCCACACAGGGCCGCCTTCAGCAGGGTTGGCACCAATCCATCCACTGGACCAGATCTGGGGACCCCTTTTTAGTGAGATCAGTCAAAGGGCTGGCGACATCCAAAAAATTAGGCACAAACCTGCGACAATAGCTCACCAGCCCCAGGAATTGTCGCACCCCCTTTTGGTCTTGGACCTTGGGCAGGCTGCAGTCACTGCAGTTTTATCAATTTGGGGGCACAACTGCCCATGACCCAAGTGGAACCCCAGATACCATACTTCCACCCATCCAACCACACATTTCCATGGGTTAGTTGTGAGTCCCGCGCACCTCAGAGACTCAAGTGTTACCCTCAGGTGTTGAAGGTGCCGTGACCAATCATTGCTATAAATAATCACATCATCTAGGTAGGCCGCAGCATAGGCACAGTGAGGGCAGAGGATCTTATCCATGGACTGCTGGAACATGGCAGGGGCTCCAGATTAGACACCGCGTTGACTTTTCTAAAGTCCACACAGAACCAGACAGACCCATTGGTTTTGGGAACCAGAACCACCGGGCTGCTCCAGTTGCTGTGAGACTCCTCGATCACACCCCTCTCGAGCATGGCCTTGAGCTCCTCCCAAACTACATTTTTCTTGTGTTTGAGAAGCCGATATGAGCGTGTACGCATGACTATGCCTGGGGGGTCTCCACGTGGTGCTCTATGAGGTGCGTGCAGCCAGGGAGAAGCGAGAACACATCTGAGAACTCTTTTTGCAATTGAGCAACCTCGGTGAGTTGGGATGGCGAGAGGTCTTCTCCACAGGGGACCAAAGAGTGTGGGGAGATCGGCTCTGAACTCACCTCCAGTCCCAGCTCTGCCCTCTCCAGAACTACCATTGTTATACGCCACCGGCACCTTCTCAGTCCAGCGTTTTAAAAGATTGAGGTGGTAGATCTGACGTGCCCCACCCCTATCCATATGCACCACCTCATATTCGAGGTCCCCAACTCCCCGTGTGACCTCAAAGGGTCCTTGCCACTCGGTGAGCAATTTAGAATTCGAGGTGGGTAAAAACACGAGGACCTTATCTCCCGCTGTGAATTTTCTAAGACGCGCACCCCTGTTATACAGCTGGGCTTGTCATTCCTGGGCCAGGCGCAAACTCTCCTGAGTTAGCTGTGACAGTGTGTGGAGTATTGCAAGTTCAGAACTTACTGAATTTCTTTCTTGCTATTTGAAGGTCCCTCCTCCCAATTTTCGCGAACCATGTCCAAGACGCGGCACGGATTTTGCCCATATAATAATTCGAAGGGGGAAAAGCCCATGGAGGCTTGCTGGACGTCACATACTTCGAATAACAGGAGTTCGAGCCATTTATCCCAGTTACAAGCATCCTCAGTGATGAACTTATGAATTAGGTTTTTAAGTGTTTGATTAAACCTTTCAACCAGGCCATCTGTTTGAGGATGGTAGACACTGGTACAAATGGACTTAATCCCCAATAACACATACAGTTCGTGCAGTGTGCATGACATAAACGTAGTGCCTTGGTCGGTCAGGATTTCTTTCGGAATTCCAACCCAGGAGATAACTTTGAACAGCACCTCATCAACACTGCATGCGGAGGTGTTGCGCAATGGCACTGCTTCTGGGTATCGCGTTGCATAATCCACCAGGACAAATATAAAGCAATAGCCACATGCAGACCGCTCCAATGACAAGACGAGGTCCATTCCAATTCTTTCGAAGGGGGTCTCGACTAAGGGTAGCGGCCACAAGGGGACATTTGTTATAGCTGCTGAACTCATCAGCTAGCATTCACGGCACACTGTGCACCACCGGCGAACATTGCCGTGAATGCCTGGCCAATAGAAATGGGCCATGAGATGGGCTTCTGTTTTATTCTGTCCGAGGTGTCTGGTCATCGGGTTATAATGAGCCGCCGGGAAGATGAGTTCCTGGTGGGTCTTTGGCACTACCAGTTGGGTGACCTATTCCCCAGTTTGAGTGTCCTGTGTCACTTGGTAGAGTCGCTCCTTAATTATAGCAAAATATGGCAGGGAAAGCATAACCTGCAGCTGGAGAATTTGACCATTGATTGCTCTCACTTGGTCAAAGGCATGTTTCAGAGTATCGTCCCACATCTGCTCCAGCGGGAAATCCCTGAAGGGAGTCCCGAGAGGGGGGAAAGCAAGTGGCTCCTCCCCCTCCATGTCATTGTGACGCAGAGCTGACATGGATGGCTCTGAGACCACCTCCCCAGCGCATGCCAGATGCAGCTTCCCCGTGACGTAGTTTTACAGGACCCACCCGCAACCAGGGTCTTTAACAAGCATCCGAATTCTAGCCAGTCGGTTCCCAAAATGAGCGGGTGGGTGAGGTGCGGGCTAACTGCTGCCTCTATACTATGCTTTTTGCCCCGAAATTGGACTTCGACCAACATCAATGGATACTCGTGAACGTCCCTGTGTAGACACAACACCTTCACTCCGCATTTGCTTCCCAATACCCGGTCTTGCATCACATTTTGGCAGATAGAGGTTTGTCCACAACCTGAGTCCACCAAAGCGGGATATGTACCCCCTTGGATACTCACAGGTATGCAGTACACTCCGGCCCGATTGGGGGCAGCTGCTGGCGCATCAGGAATCTGAACCACCACCCAACTTCCATCGCAGTGCACCGGCTCTGGAGGTGCCCCTGCTCCCCGCAGCACCAGTAAACTGGCCCAGGCATACCCTCTGCCCTGTCGGCATGCATGGTCAGTACCTGAGGGGGATAAAAAACAAACTTAGACAAAGGAGATGACACACAAGGAGGGGCCCCATGGGGTTGCACGGCAAGCAGAGGGTAAATCCTTCCCTGCCTCCATGGGGCAGGGACAGGCATATAGCCCGATGGGGAGGGTACATGCGTGGGCCACACCTGGGGGAAAAAAGACACAGACTGACACACAGGGGGTTGCATGGCCAGCGGAAGGGAAATCCCTCCCTGCTTCTGTGGGGCTGGGACTGGGGTTGGGACCGGTACAGGGAAGGGTTAGGGTTAGCCTTTGTAGCTTGATGGGGGACTGCTAGTGCTATGATGAGGAATAAATCCTGAATGATAGATGTCATGAATGTTATTCCTCTGTAGGTATGAGCATAACTGCTCTGCAACAACCTTTCCTAAGATTGAAGATGGGGGGTGTTATATTGGCCAATGGCTGGACAGCTGAAAGAGGTTGGGGTCAGGTTTTGTTATGGTTTAGGTCAGTGCTATTTTAAAGTATTAAGGTACACAGCCAGTGCTAAAGGAAAAATTGATTTCTTTTAGACACGTTTTAATTCAATTTGTAGTGTCTGTTTAAGGAAATGTATCGATAAGTTATCTAGTACACAAGTTGATGATTTTGATGAGGAAATTGGTGAAATTAATTCAGTCAAGCAATACAAGAGAGGAGACCGTCCTGATCAAAGGCCAGTAGTAGGTCAAGGTCAAGTAGTAGGACTAAATCCTAACTGATGGAATTTATGATGGTTTTTCCTCTGTTTTAATGGCAGGATTGATCCAAGGATTGATCCAAAATGCCTTGCTCCAAGATGCGACTGGTGCATGGTATTGTGTTGAATGCTGCTCTTCACAGACTTGTTAATTTTGTGTTATATTGTCTTGTTTGTATTGTTATTTTCTCAGTTTACTCTCTCATTACTTATAACCATAAACTATTCCTAAAATAGGTGCAACAATTTGGTAAGACACAATATTTAGCATTTTAGACTCAGCATTGCTACCTTTGTCTGTAATTTCCTACCCTATAGCATCTTTTAAATGAAGGGCCTTCCAGACAATAGAAATAAAGTGCACATTCTCACAACCAACAGCAGCCATCAGTGACGAACAATAACAATTATAATAACAGCTTTGTTGACCATAACACCAGTTTAAATTAAAATCTGAACTGGTATAATCTTGAGTCTGTTATTTCTTGAGTAAAACAAGTGAGGTATTTGCGCACTTCATACAGAGATGGCTACTCCATGACACTGAGAGATAGTGAGTCTAATTTATTTTTCAAAACAGTGGGAAATTTGAGTATTAGCACAGGAGCCAATCTGTAATAGATTTTAGGCCAGTTAGTCCTTTGATTTGCTAGTTTAAACATCATGTGTTAAAATGGAGCAGACAAACAGGCTAATCAGACAGTCTGCTAGCTGTATAGAGTCGTCACTCAGGTTCCATTATATTGAGACTTTGTCTGTTTCCCAAACTAAACAAAAATGTAGAAATGCTCAGAGAATTTGTTTTAGCAGTCTAATTAAAATAAATCTGAATTATACTGAACACACAGCCAGCACCTTTGATCTAAAACTAGGGCTATTAAATGTTAGATTTCTTACACCTAAAGCGCTTATTGTCAATTAAATTATTACTGATCAGGAGTTTAATGTACTGTGTTTAACAGAAGCATGGATCAAACCTAATGAATACATAGCATTAAACAAAGCTAGTCCTCCCGGGTACAAGTATATACATCAGCCTCGTCTAACTGGCAGAGGAGAGGTGTCGCAGTTACCTATAAGGATAATCTGGGGATCACACCCGAACCTGGATATACATTCAGTGCATTCAAGACTCTCTAGGTGAATATAACATATGCAGGTGCAAAATAAGTCCACCCAATCAATTCCACTATTTTTTACAGACCCCCAGACCCATACTTTGAATTCCTCTGTGAATTTTCAGATTTCACATGAGACCTGGTTATAACTTTAGATAATAAAGCACGAATTGTTGGAGACTTTAATATTCATTTTGATAATACAGAAGATCTCTGAGAACAGCATTCCTGTTTATTTTAGATTCAGTAGGGGTTCTTCAACACGTAATAGGTAATATTAACTTTTGGCTTAAGCATAGAAAATATAGTCACTCTGCCACAGTCATAAGCTATATCTGATCATTATCTCATCTGTTTTAAATTATTTCTCAGTTATAATATATACACCTTACCATGCTATCAGGACAAATGAAAACTTATGTCAGCTACTGCACAGAATTTTATCGATAGTCTCCCAAACCTATCAACCCTGATTGGAGCCCCATCAGACCCTGCAGAACTCGATCAGGCAACCAAATGTGTGGAGTCAACACTTTGCTGTATGCTAGATAATGTAGCTCTGCTTAAAAAAAATAATAATTAGAGAGAAAAAATTAGCACCGTGGTATAACGATGAGACACAAACCCTAAAACAAACCTCTTGAAAATTAGAGTGTAAGTGGCATCAAACTAAATTGATAGTATACAAACTATCATGGAAGGAGAGCCCCCTGCGCTATAGGAAACCTCTTAGTGCTCCTCGATCTACATACCTGTCCACCCTAAGATAACAAAACTAACCCTAGGTTCTTATTTTCTACTGTAGCAAAATTAACTAGGAAAAAGTCCCCCATAGAAACCCTCATACCATCAGAGTTCAGTACCAATGACCTTCTAAATTTTTTTCAATGACAAAATTGAAAACATCAGACAAAAAAAATTTAGACTGAATTTAAAACCTATCAATTTGACAGTGAACTCAGTGGATAACAATATTACTATACAAGATAAGCAACTACAACCCCGATTCGAAAAAAGTTGGGACAAAGTACAAATTGTAAATAAAAATGGAATGCAATGATGTGGAAGTGTCAAAATTCCATACTTTATTTAGAATAGAACATAGATGACATATCAAATGTTTAAACTGAGAAAATGTATCATTTAAAGAGAAAAATTAGGTGATTTTAAATTTCGGCGTATTGTACCTTTCTGGACATACTCTATACGGTTGCTGCTTTCACATCCATTTTATTACATAATTATATATTAGCCTATAAATTGACTTGAACCTTGTTCTACTATGGTACAGAAACTAAAACGGCACAAATATAATGTGTTCACTCACGTGGAGTGGGTTGGCATGGCGATATTTTCTCAGTATAAATTCTACAGTACGTTGTCAGCTATCGTTGTGTAGCTGGGACCAAGTAACCCATGCTACATGGACATTTTATGGTTATAAATCATAAAATCCCACTTGAAATATTACTCATAATTGGGAAATCTTTACTATGTAGTTAACTGGGAGCTGCTGACATGATGCACATCAATCCTCACAAACGTGGCTACCTTGTTGCGAGAATCCTGCATCAGATTTGAATAATCACGGTCATCGTTTCAGTGTCGCACAATGTTATGAAAGTCAAATCCCATCATCGTGACATTCCCTACCACTGATGAAAAGCTACTGGGGTCTTCTAATAGCCAGAGGGCAAAAATCACTCAGCACCTTCTGCTCCTGGTTATCTGGGGAAACTAACACACCCTTGAGGCATATATATGCATGTGCGAGTATCCATCTTTATAGGATTAAAAAAAAGGGAAGAATTTTTTTTTTTAAACCCCCACCTTACAAATGCCTGTCAGTAGGTGGACTGGCTTCGCTAAATTACCCCTAGGTTTGAAGAACTTAGTAAATGTGTGTGCATGGTGCTTTGTAATGGGCTGGTATCCCACCCAAAGGGTAGTCCTACCCCAAGCCCAAGTGATCCTCCATGCCCCTGACCAGCATAAAATGGTTATTGATGAAGAACGAACGAACGAACATCACTCCTGTCTTTGCATTAACACAACTATTGGACTTTGTCCTGAAAAGGGAAGCTGTAAATCCTAAACCACTTACTTACTGTAATTTCCGGACTATAAGCCGCTACTTTTTTCCCACGCTTTGAACCCTGCGGTTTATACGCCAATGCAGCTTATGTATAGATTTTTCTTTGCTAACTGCCATCAGGGGGCGCTAAAACATGAAAGACGCAACAGATCAATGCACAGAAGAAGACATTACC
>JAQMCW010166561.1:0-11311 GCA_030068335.1 Chrysichthys cranchii
CCAGGGCGTATCCTGCCTTTCACCCAATGTCAGCTGGGATTGGCGCCAGCTTCCCCCCGCGACCCTGAACAGGATTATGCGGCAGAAGACGACGACTATATAAAATATATTTTATTGTATATAAAAATATTCATTCATTTTCCATGCCGCTTTATCCTCGCCAATCCATCGCAGGGCCAACACATAGAGACAGACAACCATTCACATTTACATTCACACCTATGGGCAATTTACAGTAGTCAATTATCTCAATCCCCTCTGCATGTCTTTGGACTATGGGGAGGAAGCCATTGTACCTGGAGGACACACACACAGGCACGGGGAGAATATGTTCATGTATGTATGAATGAATGAATGAATGAATGAATGTATGTATGTATGTATGTATGTATGTATGTATGTATGTACGTATGTATGTATGTATTCACACTCACTCTTCTGTTCATGGCCTCTTGATTACTGATTTGTTCAGTTACAGGATTTAATGACACTCAATACGACTTATCATTTGAAAATAATGTTCCGTGTAACTCATTGCCAGTGTGTTTATGTTTATGCTTTCCTGGTTTTTTTGTTTACTATTTTAAGTATCTTATACACCTATTTCACTGATCACTTTACCTTTACATTTTGTCTTACATTTTGTATTTCGTCTGCTTCAATAAGCTCATGTTGCTTTTTTATCCACCCACCGGCTGCTCATCTGACAGTATATACCACCACACCCCACGGATGTAGCAGGGGGGTCAAGCAGGCTCTCTCTCAGTGAGCAGCAGCAATGTCTATGAGAACTCAGTGAATGTGTAACCCAGCTCACTAACAACATCTCACTGACGTTCATGGCTCAAGCTACTTCTGCCAAGTTCACCAGCTCATTCAACTCCTGCCTGGATAAATTCACAGGTGATCCATCACAGTGCAAGAGTTTTTTGCTACAGTGTTCAGTATGCTTTGGATATCATGCTAGTCTGACCGATCAGCTAAAAGTTGTCCAGTTCCATACTGATAAAGCTCTATGTTTGACATTTGATCTAATGTTGAGTCTAATATTCAAGTGACCGATCTCTCTGCTCTTCTGACCAGTTCATTGAGTTCTTCCACAGGGTGTTTGAGCATTGTCCTGAGGGGAGGGAGATTGGGGAACAGCTTTTGGCAGTGTCACAAGGGAAACGCCATGCTGCTGAGTGCACACTGGAATTTTGCAGTCTTGCTCCCGGTAGTGGTTGGAATAAATCAGCCCTGAAAGCTGGTTTCTGTTGCAGTCTAAATGCACACAGGTGCTCAGAAAAATGGACTGCCGTGATAATCAAGTCCCTCTAGCCTCCCTGATCAATCTCGCTATTTATCTTGATGACCTGCTGAGGAAGAGGCCAGCACAGCTTCCCAAAAACTTCTAGTCCAAAATGTCACGAACCAGCTAGAGTCCATGCAAATCTGCCATTCTAAGTTGAATTGTGCTAAATGAGAAAGGAGAAGATAAGAGCAGTTGTCCTATTACTGCAGAGATCCCAGTTACACTGTCCACCTTTGTCTCACTCAAGCAAAGGGTTGGTTGGTGAGTCCTTCTAAGCTTATGTCTCACCAGCATTTTGAACTTGATGTCCAGATAAAGCACTTTCTGTCACATTCTCAGCACTGAATGACTCCAAAACAACAATGACCACAACACTGTGTTACATCCCATGTTACCCATGCAATCTTTTTGTCACCAACTAAGAACAAGATCACTGAAGGGGGTCCCATCAGCACAGGCACTGTCACACTATGCACCAAGCCTTTTGACACCATGTCAACTCATGTCATTCCTATTCATCGTCACCACTGGTCATCCAATCATGTTAGGATTTTATAGATGCAAAGACATGATGCTTAAATATCCTCACACAACAAGGAAAACAACAAGTGGTCATATTCCTGCATTCATCATTGTCTGTAGTTACCATCTCAGCAGCAAACACCACCATCGAAAGCTCTCTAGGTATTCATTGCCATTCCAGAGTAATATTGTGAACTAAAGAGATCTTGAGCAAAACCAAGGCCAGTGTTTTACCACTTCACAGAGCATATGACCATTATTGATCTACTCCCATGTATTTCTCCTTCACCTAATCACATTTCACTTTCAGAATATCATGCTATAGAGGAATATGCACAGGAGGCCCTCCTACAAGGATACATCTGTCCGTCCACTTCACCCTTCTTGGCACTGGTAGTGAAGGGAGGTGAATCAGGTAATGTATAGATTATCAAGGTTTAAACAAAGTCACAGTTAAGAACTCATACCCTCTGCCTTTGGTGCCCTCAGCTCTAGAACAACTACATTCAGCCAAGATATTCACTAAGTTGGTCCTCCACAGCGCCTACAAACTGGTGTGTTTGGGGTGGGTGATGACTGAAATACGGCCTTCAGAACCACCTCCACCCATTTTGAATACTGTGTCATGCTATATGGGCTTTCCTGTTCTACAGGTGTCTGTCGGTGCAAATAACATGTTAAGAGATATTCTGGGAAAATTTGTGATGGCATACATTGATCCTGATATACTCACCAACCTGAGTTGAGCCCAATCCAAAGTTCCCAAAGCACTCCCTCTTGTTACCCGCATATGTTGATCATGGTCCCATATTACAATAAAATTTACCTTTGACTTGCCAGTAGCTCATAGAAACAAGGCATTCCTGGTTATCATTTACTGAAGTCCCTATGTCTCAGCCCCATGCTCAGACTCCCTACAGCTTTCCAAACTGCCAAAATCATTTTCAACCAAGTTTTCACAATTTTAGCATCTCAGAAGACACTTTATGTGATCAAGGTCCCCAGTTCACTTCACTCATCTGGTCGAGCTTAATAGAGCAGCTGGGGGTCTTAGCCAGCCTATCTTCCAGGTACCATCCACAAGCTAAGAGCCAAGTAGAAAGGCCAAATCAAATAGTGGAATATGTTTTTGTGTGCCTTCTGTTCTGGAAATCAAAAGGGTTGGGCTCAGTTTCTCCCTTGGGTCGAACACATGCAAAACAGTTGCCACAAAGTTATAAGCACACAACTGTGTAGAACATATTTACATGCTAAAGCATTATAAATTCTCTTCACTGTAACTAAAGGGTCCAAACATGTTACAGCATGATAATGCCCCTGTGCACAAAGTGAGCTCCATGAGGACATGGTTGGCCAATGTTGGAATGGAAGAATTTGACTGGTCTGCACTGAGCCCTGACTTCAACCTCACTGAACACCTCTGAGATGGACCGGAATGTGAACTGTGGCCTAGGCCTTCTTGCCTGACCTCATTAATGTTCTTGTGTCTGAATAAGCAAATCCTCACAGCTTCTCTCCAGAATCTAGTGGAAAACATTCCCAGATATGTTGAAGATTTTATAGTAACAAAGGGGGTCTTAATCTGGAATGGGTGTGATGGTTAGGTATTTGCTTAATTTTTGCAATATAGTATATCAAAGAAAAGTAACACCTCCTTATTAACAATCATATCAGAGAATTTAACAGTGCTGTGGTATAATGTTTGGCTCCCTTGCATGACAGACCGCAGTGGTAGGATCCAAAGGAGAAATCAAACAAAATTATTGTAAATAATTAAAGAGTTGGTGCCACATGTTATTAAGCAGCACCTTTTACCACTTATAGGACTTGCAGGATGCCCTTACTTCCCCCTCTGTAACCCACAATCTCTCCATATTATTTCTCATGCTCACAGACACAGTAGACATTGTGTAATGTTTGATGCCTTGTCTTGACAGACATGTGGGGATGCAAAAATATTTTTCTCTGGTGAACTAATGAGTCAGCTTCTCTTTTAATTAGAAACAAGATGCCACTACTTTGATATGTGAGAAAAAACAGAGCAAGGGGTTATGTGAATGCATTACAGGAAATATCTATATACAGTGTATGAACATGAACTTGACTTATTAAAAAAAAAAAAAACTCATGACGTTCTTGTGGTTTTGACTTCTCTATTAGGTTTGCATGCGATGTACTTCTTTGTCTAACACCTTTAAACCACCAATAGCAGCAGGAGATTTGTGATGGAATATAATGTATGCCTGTGGGTGTTTGTTAGAGTCAGTAAGAGAAAGCGCCACATGTCAGTTTGTGGTTACGACTGTGGTTGACAAGTGCAGAACATATCAGACAGGGTGGGTCTTACATGTAGGATATGATTAAAAACGTCTCTGTAAACAACACACACGCACACACACACACAAACACACACACACACACATATGCATGCATATGCTTCTTGTCAAAAATAATGAAGTTCTTGAAAGAAACTCATGTGATGTTTTGCAGCAACTAATGAGAATAAAATCGTTGAGCTGTATTAACCCTTAACCAAAGTACCAATGGGGAAAAAAACCCTGCATAGTTGAGACACCTGATTTGTCCTCATCTCACACAGAGAGTCAATTTCCATGTAGACACACAAAGTCACAAGAGCCACTTGTACTCTACACCTGATAATACTTTATAAGCTGCTGGATGGGCTGCATAAAAAGATGTGTTTGAACAGCTGTGTTGGAGACGTCACCAACTCTGTCCCAAATCATGCTATTCTCTAATGCCTCTCCAGAACCCACATGAAAGGATTCTTAACTCATCTCTGATGCATTTTAGCTGAGTAAGTGTTAAATCCTGATATTACTGGACCACGATTTTTTTTCTTTATAACACTTTGTAGCACAACAATTGCCCAATTGACCACACTGCATTATTCTTCCAAATAATGCACTTACCTTTTCGGTAAATAATTTATATGGTGTAATGTATGCTGCTGTTATTTGCACACTTAATCAGTAATCCAATATCAGCCAATGATGTGGCAGCAGCATAATGCATAAAACCATGGAAATACAGGTCAAGAGATCCAGTTAATGTTCACGTCAAATATCAGAACATTTGTTCTTCAAAATCTTTTTCAAAACAAAATCTTTTTCATGTTAACTGTAGCATGGATGTTGGTACCAGATGTGCTGGTTTGAATTTTTCAGAAACTGCTGATCTCCTGCTATTTTCACAGACAGCAGTCTCTAGAGTTTTCACAGAATTGTGCGAAAACAAAAAAACATCCACCTCCACAGACTACACTTCCTATGCACACCCACCTCTAGTCAACATAGAGGACATCAACATGCATTTAGACACTGATATAGACTCAGACATGAACATGGAATCCCAGGAGCACATGAACACAGACAACATGGCCGATGTCCTCCCCCACTCTGATTCACCAGACTTCTGATTTTAAATCACATGCAATGAACATTTAAAAAAGACTCTCACTTTCCGAATTTCATGTCTCATAGTGCTGAGCCTTTGATTACTCATGTTTGCTTTTCTGGTTTTGATCTAGTATTTGTTTACCTGTTTCTTGATTTTGGGTATGGTCTCTGACTATCTGTTTGCTCATCAGTTACCGTTTGCCTCTTTCTGGGTTACTCTTTGTCTTGTTATTTGGTATGTTTGCTGATTTGTGCTGCAAGTGCATTCTGTCTCTGAGCTTGCCTGAACCTGACAGATTGCTTGGCCTCCCATGAATGAAGAAGAGTCAGAGACTGCCTGGGGCTTGTTAATGGCCCAAGGATGCTGTCTTGGGGATCAAGACAGATACCTGCATGAAATGGCGGACCAGGTACAACTGTCTGACAAGTTCAACAATGACCCTGCTCAATGCAAAGGATTCCTGCTCCAATGTCAGCTATATTTCGAAGCCATGGGTAGCCTCTCTGACTGCAGCGAGGCAACCCAATTCCTTGGTTTACTTACTAGAAAGGCACTCACCTGTTAGCTCCAGTCATGTCATTGCACAGCCCAGTCCAATACAAAATCCCCTGAGTTAAGTGCAAATCCTATTGTCTCTATTCCGCCATTCATTCTTAAAGCCAAGACATCGCATTCATAAAAATCCCATCTGCTTTCAGCCTTTATTGACTCTGGCTCAGCTGGTAACGTATTGATAAAACTAGCGCTCACAACCTCCAGATCCCACTATGCAGACTCCACAACCCTGTCAAAATACACACCATCAATGGGGGACCATCAACAGAGACTACTTTACTCCTGGTAACCAGCACACCTATTCACCCTATCATTATTGGCATCCCCTGGTTTCACAAGCATAACCACACCTATCTCATAGGCAAACAAGGAAGTCACTGCATGGTCTGAATACTGTATGGATAACTGTGTGCAAAGTCCTGCTACCCCCATTTCCTCAACATTTATTGGAAGACCTGAATCCTCAGTCCTTGTGCACATCCCAGAGGTACATCTTGAGTATTTGTCTCTGGCCATGCATAGACTACAGAGGCTAGATCCAGATTACCACCAAATATCCATATCTGCTCCTGCAGTTCCGTCTGCACTGGAACCAAACAGGACCTAAGAAGTGTCTGCAACCTGATTTGTATTTGTGCTGGAGATGAATGGAAGACAGCATTTAGTACCACCTCAGGGCACTACCAATATCAGGTGATACCATATGGACTAGCTTCGGGTCCATGAGGCTTTCATTTTTTTTTTTTCTAAATGACATACTCAGAGATTTTCTTGGCAAATTTGTTATCACTTACATTGGTTATATTCTAATCTACTCCCCATCCCTGATTCAGCACATCTCTCTTGTCAAGGCTGTTTTATCAAAGCTCCCTGAAAATCAACTCTTTGTAAAAAGGAACGAAATGCGAGTTTTATGTTTCTTGAACCTCTATTTTGGGCTATATTACTAACCAAAATGGAGTTGCCATGGACACAGATAAAGTTAAAGCAGTCACCAAATGACCCATACCAATTGTTCCCTTTCATGACTGCACCTATTCTGTGACATCCTGACCCTGAATGGCAATTCATTGTCAAGGCCGGCACCTCAGAAACTGGAGTCTGAGCTGTCCTATCACAACACTTGTCTGAGAAGTTAAAACTTTATCCAGTAGCATACTTCTCTAAGAAACTCCTACGGAAATAAATTTTGATTCGGGCAACCGGGAACTGTTTGCCATGAAGAAGTGAAACTAGTGACTTATCACACGTGAAACACACCACAGAACAGCACAGCGTGACACAGTGAAATTACTTCTCTGCATTTAATCCATTCACCTTGTGAAGCAGAGGGCAGCTATCAGTGCAGCGCCCAGGGAGCACTGCTTGGGGACAGTACCTTGCTCAGGGTACCTCAGTGTACCTTGTTGGTCCTGGGTCTTAAACCCACAATCTTCCAATCGAAGGGCCAATGCCCTGACCGCTAGGTTACCACTGCCCCAAGTGAAATTGGCACTTCAGGAATGATGGCACTGGCTAGAGGTCACCAGTTAACCATTCATCATACTCAGGACCACAGAAACCTTGAATATCTTCAATCAGGCAAGAGAACAACCAACAATTTGCTACACTCTAAAAAGAAGGAATGCACTGGTGAGCTCAGCAACACCAAAAGGCCTGGAAGACTTGTGCTTCGATGGCAAAGGGTCCTATGAAACGCTGGGACAGTTTGCGAGAGGGGAGTTTTAACTGTAGGTCCCTGGTGGATAACCAAACCCGATCCCCCACGCGGTACTGCGGAGTTTCCCACCTAAGGCGATCGGCCTGTGCTGCAAACCTCCGCACAGCTTCTCTAATATTAGTGTGCACCCCTTGTCACACCCGCTCTGCCTCACGAAACCATGTGTCGACGGCTGGTACGTCAGTGGGCGTCGCGTCCCGGGGAAAAATGGTGGTTGATAGCCTAACGTGCACTGGAACGGCGTAAGGCGGGTCAAGGAGTGCAGGAGTGAATTTTGGACGTACTCGACCCACGGGAAGAACTCTGCCCAGACTTGCTGCCAACCACTACAGTACGCCCGGAGGTATCGACTTAGCTCCTGAATGGAGCGTTCAGCCTGACTGTTTGATTGGGGGTGATACCCTGAGGTCAGGCTAACGGAGGTCCCCAGCTTCTTAAAAAATGCTCCCCACACGCGGGAGATAAACTGGGGCCCCCGGTCAGACATGATATCCTCCGGGATACCATAGTGGCGGAACACATGCTGGAACAGAGCCTCCGTTGTTTGCTTAGCAGACAGGAGCGACGCAACGGGGATGAACCGGCACCCCTTCGAGAAGCGATCAACCATCACTAAGATGGCTGTGTGCCCCTGTGACGCTGGAAGGTCTGTGACAAAATCGACAGCAATGTGCGACCAGGGTCGGTTCGATACAGGCAAGGGCAACAGCTTACCTGCGGAGAGCCCCTGAGGAACTTTGGACCCGGCCCAGACGGTGCATGAGAGAACAGCCTCCTGCACGGTTTCCGCTAGCCGGGGCCACCAGTATCACAACCACAAACGGGCTAGGGTCCTAGCGACTCCGGGGTGTCCTACGGCCGGATTAGTGTGCGCCCACTAACAACCGAGCCCGAAGTGCCTCTGGCACATAGATACTCCCCGGAGGGCAGCCCGCGGGCACCGGGGAACCCCGCACCACTTGGCTGATCTTCATGTCCAACTCCCATGTGATCAGCGACACAACGAGCCCGGGCAACAGAATGGGCGCTGGCGATTTGGGCGGCAGGTCTGCAGCATATTTCCGGGACAAGGCATCGGCTCGTACATTTTTTGACCCTTTTGACCCTGAAATTAAAGCACGTAAAAAACAAGGACCATTGGGCCTGCCACGAGTTCAGACGCTTTGCTTGCTGCATGTACTCGAGGTTGCAATGGTCCGTAAGGACCATAAAGGGGTGTTTTGCATCCTTGAGCCAATGACACCACTCAGACAGGGCTGATTTCACCGCCAGCAGTTCTCAGTTAGCCATGTCATAATTTCTCTCGGCCAGACTTAACTTCCACGAGCAATACGCGCACTGATGTAACTTTCCTTTAGCACCATGTTTTCTGGGAGAGGACCGCTCCTAGTCCCACTTCGGACGCATCTACCTCTACCCAGAAAGGCTTGTCGGGATCAGGTGTTTTTAATACCGGGGCCAACGCAAACAGGCGCTTGAGGCAGGCAAAAGCTTGCTCCGCGGCGGCGGTGATGGCAATGCACTTCGGCACCCCTTTTAGGAGGTCAGTGAGTGGTGCAGCGATGGCGCTAAACCCCTTAATAAACCGCCGGTAAAAGTTCGTGAAGAGTTGCAGCTCCTTCACAGACTGCGACATTGGCCAGGAGGTAACTGCCGACACCTTGTCTCATTCCATGGCGACGCTGAAGGGGCCTATGCAGTAGCCGAGAAATGACACCTCCCGATGATGGAAGACTCTTCTCGGCCTTCACATAGAGCTAGTGGTTACGCAGGCGTGCCAAGACGTGCTGGACATGCTGGGCATAGTCCTTGGAATAAACCAAGATGTCATCTAGGTAGACAATGATGAACCTGCCCAGCATGTCCAGGAACACGCCATTCATAAACGCCTGGAAGAAACTAGGTGCGTTGGCTAGCCCATATGCCATGACGTTATACTGGTAGTGCCCCGACATCGTGCTGAAGGCCGTCTTCCACTCATCACCCGTGCGGATCCACACTAAGTTATACGCGCTCTTTAGGTCCAGCTTAGTAAATACTGTTGCCCCCCGCAATTGCTCTATTGCCAACGGTACCAACAGAAGCGGGTGGGCATACTTAACGGTCACCGCGTTGAGCCCCCTGTAGTCAATGCAGGGGCGCAACCCCCCCCCTTTTTTTTCATGAAAAAGAAGCTGGTGGAGGCTGGCAATGTGGACCTGCTGATCAGACCCTGAGCTAACACCTCGCGCACGTAGTCCTCCATTGCCCGGGTTTCAGCCCGGGACAGTGGATAGACCCGTGACCGAGGTGGCACAGAACCCGGCAGCAGGTCGATAGCACAGTCCCATAGCCGATGAGGGGGAAGCCATGTGGCCTGAATGGGCGAAAACACTTGGCTGTACCATGCGTACTCAGCAGGCACATGCATGCGCTTATGCACTTCGGTGCTCTCTACTGAGGTGGTTAAGGTTGTAACTGGTGGTGTAGTGTGGTGTGGAGCACACGAGGGCAGCCACACGACGACCCGTGGGTTGTTCCAGTCCAAGACCGGGCGCTGCGCGCGGACCCAGGGCAGCCCTAACACTAGGGCTGGACGTGAATGCTCTATTACCATTAGTTGAATGCACTCTGTGTGCTTGGGAGGAACGTCTATTCGAATCGGCTGTGCCTCGTAAACCAGAGGTCAACCGCCTACTGTGTGGCTGTCGATCGCTTGTGTGGGGATCGGGTTGGCTAACCTGGTTACCGGAATGTTGAGGGAGGTGATGAGTGCTCGGGTGATGAGGTTGCCAGTCACCCCGGAATCTATTAACACAGACACAGAAAAAACTTGATTAGACACATAAACCAAAACATTGAAACAAAATTGATTTCAAGATAGTCTCTCTGACATAAAGGGAATGTGTGTGGTTCGGGTTACATGGGAGCCTTGATGCCGGCCCAACGAGCTGGGTTGTTCCTTATCAGTGCAGTGTGGGCACCGTCCGTGTCCTGCACACCGGTGGCGACCTCTTCTGGGGAGCTCCTGGGAGCCGAGCTGCATCAGTTCGGGAGATGGGTTCCGCTCAAGCTGGCCCTGGGTTCCTGCGCTGGCTGAGGGGTAGCGACTAGCACGCGGCTGCCTGGCCAAAATCGCTGCTGGCTGAGACTCCCTCCGGCAGTACACGTCCAGGGTGACAGCGAGCATGATGATCTCATCCAGGGGCTGCCCGGCGTCTTTGCTTGCGACCTCCCTCCTCACGTCAGGATGCAGGCCGTTCAGAAACAAGGCTCAGAGCGCGGGCTGGTTCCAGCCGCTCTTGGCAGCGAGCACCCAGAACGTGATGGCGTAGTCGGCTGTGGGTGACTCGCCCTGCTGTCGGTTGAGCAGCCGCTGTCCGCCTGTGAGCCCGTGCCCCAGTTGATCGAAAACCAGCCAGAACTGGCGCGTGAATTCTTCGTAATTGGTCATAGCAATAGCAGATAGCAGATGCTGGAAGGCCAGCAAGGAGAAAGTTGCAGTAGTCGAAACAAGAGAGGACCATTGCTTGGACCAGGAGCTGAGTAGAGTAAGTGGTAAGGAAGGGGCGGATCCTCCGAATGTTCTAAAGGAGATATCTGCATGTCCGGGTCACAGCAATGTTCACTGAACAGGAGAGTTGGTCATCGAAGACCACACCTAGCATTAGCAGTAGGTGAGGGTGACATGGTGATGTTCCCCAGGGAGATGGTGAGGTCCAGGTGTGGAGAGGAAGGAGCAGAGATGTGAATCATCTCTGTCTTGTCTGGGTTGAGCTTCAGATGGTGATTGTCCATCCAGCTCTGGATGTCATGCAGGC
>JAQMCW010166650.1:0-11306 GCA_030068335.1 Chrysichthys cranchii
TCTATCTATCTATCTATCTATCTATCTATCTATCTATCTATCTATCTATCTATCTATCTATCTATCTATTTATTTATATCTTCAGTAGCCCTGAATCCAGAGCCTATCCTACTTAGACTGGGAATGAGACAGGAATACACTCCGGATGGGACACCAGTCCATCCAGTATGACCAAAATCTCTTAGGTAACCCTTGTAGGTGATTTCATCTTGAGATGAAACGAGTCATACCATGATCTAGCACATTTTCTGTGAATTCAAAGAATAAGTAAGTAAGTAAGTAAGTAAGTAAGTAAGTAAATAAATAAACAAAATAAACAAACAAACCTTTCAGATTCTTAAAGTCGTCAGAAAAGAGTTATAAAATACGTATAAACCCGGCATAAGTGCATTTTAATAAGGCCGTTGATAATAACGCTGGTAAACTTGTTAGCATTAGTCGGTGGTTAGCATTAGTCATCCAGCATATAAGACAAAACGGCTAGTTCCCAAAACAAAACTTTTTGATCCGAAACAACAATACTGATAATGAAAGTCCATATTTCACACCTGCATCCTGGTTTCAAGGATAATATCTTAATAAACAACATGTTTCCCAGTAATCTCTCTTGCAGGGCCAGGGGTGGGGGTGGGATTGTCATTCTCTAATCTGTGGCCAATTCTGCGCTAACACATCCCAAACACCTAGCAGCCTGTTATTCAGAGCCGCAGCCCAATAAATCCTCCAAACAACAAAGAACCATGCTGTAAACAGTGCGTTTTGTGACACAAATGAAATAAACAATAGAGCATGACATGAAATGATAGACGTCACATGATATCATCATATCGCACAGCCCTAATACGGCGTACACACACTGTAATGTCCGATGTCCACCTCTCCGGGGATTTTCCTGGAGAACAGACTGGAGAGTTTACACAGGTGATGAGAGAGGTCAGAGAACAATGCTTGATGATTGGTTCAAGCTGACGGGAATGGTGGGACGGTGGCGAAGTGGTTAGCACTGTCGCCTCACAGCAAGGAGGCCCTGGGTTCGATCCCTGGGGTCGACCTGGGTGCCTTTCTGTGTGGGGTTTGCACGTTCTCCCTGTGTGGGTTTCCTCTGGGTACTCCGGTTTCCTCCCCCAGTCCAAAGACATGCACATTAGGTGGATTGGCTACCCTAAATTGTCCATAGGTGTGAGTGTTTGTGTGTGTGCATGAACCCGAATCCTGAGTTAGGCTGGCGACCTCACTCTAGAATGCACTTAGCTATGGAAATGTCAGCCGGGCAAGACCTGAGAGAGAGAGAGAGAGAGAGAGAGAGAGAGAATTCCTAAAATAATCACTCTTTACAATCACAGTGAGCAGAAAAGCATCTCAGAAGCATCTCTGCCCGACCGCAGCGTTCGTTCTTTGCACAAATGAGCAGGTGTGTAGGAGTCTCCAGTGAGTCCACATACTAAGTAAGAGTGGCGCTTTTGTACCAAACCGCTTCTTGCTGCAAAAGATCAGACCGCGCGCGTGACTCGGGTTTAGTGGAGATGTTCTCAGCTCTAAAGACTTCCTCACCTCTGTCCTTTATAGAGGCAGATTTACACCAGCGCACACAAACAGCATCTGCACTCTTTACTGTATCGTCATGCCTGAAGAGTAAAACAAGCTGTCAGGATCAGCTGGCGCTGTCTGTTCAAACAGCGCCGCTGACCTGGAGTCGACCTAAAGGCAAAACCAAGAGAGGGGAGGGAGGGTGTGGGGGGCGTGAAAGGGAAAGTGTGGAGGGAGGTGAGAGAGGTGGGAGAGGAGAGAGGCTCACTACCATCTCGGTTTCCCGTTTTGTTCTCTTATATTCTAGTCTTTAGGTAATACTCATTAAAATGCCTTACAGTCTGGGCAGTTAGAGCTGAATATAAATGAAATGGTCAAACTAAAATATACCTCAGGTTCTTGGTTATGAAAAAAAAAGGTGATTCTCAGGTGGTACTGTTTTTTATCGATTTGATTTGATTCACGGTATTTGTGTGGACATGTGACTAATTCACCGGATTCACAATTCGATTTGATTCCCAATACAAACAATATTAATAAAATAATAATTTAAAAAAAAAATGAAAAGAAATATTTCTTGAAAAAAATGGCATCATTTATTTTCCCGTTCTATAATAACAAGCAATGATGATTTACAAGCGTAATGATTTTTTCACTTCTCTTTTCTTTAGCTTTTGGCGGTCCAGTAGTCCCCCGCTATATCGCGGTTCACGTTTCGCGCCCACCGGCTATTCATGGATTTCTATTTAGAATATATCTAATTTTTTGGCAGATTTCCCCCGGTATTATAAAATATAAACATGAATTCAAATGGAGTAAAATGTTAATAATATATAAAATAGAGTACAGTGGAGATCATATTTACACAAGAGACAAAAAAACACGTAGGAAAACCCGGATACTGAAAAAAAAAAAGGAATGAGTCTGGCCAATCGGAACGCCCTGTTCATTTAACCTTGGTTGTGATTGGCTCCTGGCTATGACACGTACAGTTGGGGAGAAGCAACCAACATTCGCCTAGTTCTTCGCCCGTAGCAGGACTCGCTATAAATGTGACGTTTCTACCAATTTGACACAAAAATCCACCTCGCTATATGCTCACAAATGTTTTCTTTGTGTGTTTAATTGTGTCTAGAAAGTGTTTAAAGAGTGTGGGAGGATCATTTAGGGCTTAAACTGTTAAAAAAAGAAAAACATTTAGGGGTGGTGCCCGTGTATCATGGATTTTCATCTTTTGTGGAAAGTTTTGGAACGTAACTCCGGCGAAAGCCGAGGGACTGCTGTGTGTATATATATATATAAAATTACACAGTACTGTATTATTTTTTATTGTATGTAAAAAGACAGCTCAGATTTCTTGCCGCATCTGTTTGTAAAGTCGATCGCACCATCTTTCCCATTATAGATCTGGTTTTCATGCATTTTTCTCATGTTCAGGCTTCGGTGACGTCGCATGCATTTCTGCTTTTGTGCGTTATCGCCCCCTTTCTGCAGTCTAAATAACGCAATTACAGCTAGCAAAAACAGCTAAGAGATTAATCGCGGTTCATTCCATCAATTCACATCGTCATCAAATTTTACCGCGATTTACTGATGCATATATATGGTTCCATGCAGTATGATTTAATAGAATCCTTAGAGTCTTATAATCTTATAATTTAGAATCTTCAGAGTCGACACAGTCCGATTTTTTTTTTGTCTTTTAAGTTTGCATTTTCTGGCAACGTAACGAGTTGCATTTTTTTTTGCCTTATTAACTTCAAGTGAGGAAAAAAACCAACTGTTAGGGGAACAACTGTGGAAACCAGTTGTAATGTTAGCAAGAACAGGGACTTGTTTTACAGACGTTTCCCGACCTTAATTATAACTAACATGGAGGAAAAAAGTGTAATTCAAACAGACAAAGAAAATCCCCGCAAAGAGCCTTTCGAATGCACCCAAACACCAAGACTGAGAACCCCCTGCTACCTTTCTGCTGTCATTCCTGCTAAAGTATTTCCTTAAGGTCATACAGTCATGTACGTTTACTGGTTTTCACTCCTCTGACAATAAGCATGACGTGTTAAGCGAGAGGCTGTGACCCCAGCAGGCGCTCCTGAGACAAGCATGAGCACAGAGAAATCCATCCATCTGTGTGTGAGCATTTTTTTCCCTCTCTGTAATGGCTTTACCGGTCGCTCCCTCCTACACACAGGAAACCTCGGAGCTCTTTAGAAGTGTGTGGAGGTCAGGAGTGACATCGATCCAAAGATTTCAGCTAGAAAACGGAAAGATATTAGAACCTAGATACCTAGATCACAGAGAGCAAGGTTTTGGCAGACTGCTTTTTCCAGAGAGACTTCATGTGAAGTCTCTTCGTGCGAAGAGGTCAGCAACTAAGAATACCTACCATCAAGCTACGACCGTCTGAGAGAGTCTTTAAAAACGTTGTGCTAATTTAAGTGCTTGACGAAAAGGATGTTCCTTAGTCTTCATTTGGAGACATCCAATGGGAGTTCAGTCTGTCCCACTGGTGCAAGTCTTGAGGAATGGTGGGATTTGAGATATGCTTGAGAAGCTCCAAGGGACCAAGGTGTAGATCAGGGTGTGTTAAGTGCCTTCAAGTAGGTGAGACTCCATTTCTGGCTTTAAATCTCTGGCAGTTAGAGGAAACCAATGGATGTAGGTGATTTGGGAAAACTCAGGGATGTAGCTGCATCCTGGGTCAGTTGTAGGGGTCAGATGTTGTGCAGGGGATGAATGAGGTGCAGTAGTCCAATCTTGACTTGACAAGAGAATGAACAAGCGGCTGAGATGCATAGAAATGGCTGGATCTTCCTCACGGTGGTGTTGGAGAAGTCCAATTTGGCCAGCGAAAACAATACACTTGCTCTTTTATTGGTAAAGCATGCTTGCAGCGCAACAACAAGCATGGTGGTTAGCCACAGAACCGCCAAATAGAGGGAAAATAGGCAGATGTAACAAATTACGACCTTGACAAAAAGACAAAACAAACACAAGACAATGTGTCATGGTTACACACACTGCAAAGATAAACTAACAACACATTCTTATGCTAACACTCACAAAATCACTCGCTTCTAGTAAGCGCTTTATCCTGTTCAGGGTCATGGTGGATCTGAGGCAATATTATGTTGGGAAACAGTGGATTTGAGGTGGCGCCAGTACATCAACGCTTTACGCTAACAAAGAACACTTAATCTGACAAAATAAATATATCAAATGTAAGAATAAGGAAAATACCACGAGTGCAGAGGATTACGGGTATGCAAAATTAGTATGTGTACTGCCCAGCAATGCTGTATGATGAAACGATACGAGGAGAGAAAGATAGCTGGTTATCCAGAATGAAAACAACTTGTTCTGGGAGAAAAGTTAGCATTTAAGTACGTACAAGTCCCCATCTCTTCCTGACTCTCCAAACAGATGTTTCTCAGTCATTCCTTTCAAGGAGAATTGCTAACAGGTTGCTAAATGTCCTGGGATGTTCATAAGGTACATGTGGAAAACTGCTGTGGAGCTGAGGTAGCTAGCGAACAAAGAGTCATTTGCTGTCGGGAAAAGGCTACGATTGCTTGAAGCCCTCACCCTATGAACACTGCAGTTCTTTTCGGCAGTCTTTATTAGCTTGCTAGCTACGTGTGGGACTACTGAATAGGTACAGTGCCTCCGGAAAGTATTCACGGCGCTCCACTTTTCCCACAATATCCGATGTTACAGCCTTATTCCCAAATAGATGAAATCCCTCTTTTATCTCAAAATTCTACACACAACACCCCATAATGACAAAGTGAAACAAGTTTGTTTGAACCTTGTGCAAATTTATTACAAATAAAAAACAAAAATAAAACATTTACATAAGTATTCCCAGCGTTTGCCATGACCCTCATAAGTGAGCTCAGGTGCCTCCTGTTTGCACTGATCGTCCTTCAGAAATTTCTACACCTTGATTGCAGTCCACCGTGGGAAATTCAGTGGATTGGTCATGATTTGGAAAAGCACACACTCTCCTATAAAAGGTCCCATAGTTGCCAGTGCATGTCAGAGCACAAACCAAGATATGAAGTCCAAGGAATTGTCTGTAGACCTCCGAGACAGGATTGTATCGAGGCACAGATCTGGGGAAGGCTACAGAAAAACTGCTGCAGCATTGAAGATCCCAGTGAGCACAGCAGCCTCCATCATCAGTAAATGGAAGATGTTTGGAGCCACCAGGACTCGTCCTAGAGCTGGCCGCCCGTGCACTCTGTGAGATCGGGGTAGAAGGGCCTTAGTCAGGGAGGTGATCAAGAACCTAATGGTCACTCTGACAGAGCTCCAGCATTGCTCTGTGGAGAGAGGAGAACCTTCCAGAGGGACAACCATTTCTGCAGCACTCTACCAATCAGGCCTGTATGGTAGAGTGACCAGACAGAAGCCACTCCTCAGTAAAAGGCACATAACAGCCCACCTGGAGTTTGCCAAAAGGCACCTGAAATACTTGATTGAACTGACTGATCAAAGATTGAACTCTTTGTCCGGAATTCCAGGCGTTATGTTTGGAGGAAACCAGGCACTGGTCAACACCAGGCTAATGCCATCCCTACAGTGAAGCATGGTGGTGGTGGCATCATGCTGTGGGGATGGTTTTCAGCATCAAGAACTGGGAGACTAATGACCCTAAGCACACAGCCAAGATAACAAAGCAGTGGCTTCAGGACAACCCTCTGAATGTCCCTGAGGGGCTCAGCCAGAGCCCAGATTTGAACCCGATTGAACATCGCTGGAGAGATCTGAAAATGGCTGTGCACCGACGCTCCCCATCCAACCTGATGGAGCTTGAGAGGTTCTGCAAAGAAGACTGGGGGAAACTGCCCAAAAATAGGTGTGCCAAGCTTGTAGCATCATACTCAAAAAGACTTGAAGCTGTAATTGTTGACAAAGGTGCTTCAGAAAAGTTTTGAGCAAACACTGTGAATACTTACTATTTGATATTTAATATACAGTACTATTTGGGAATAAGGCTGTAACATAGGATATTGTGGAAAAAATGCAACGCTGTAAATACTTTCCGGATGCACTGTATGTTAGCTAACCAGATTTTCCGTCTTACCATGATTTTGTTACACATTTCTTTTTACTCAGTTAGACTCAGTTGTGTCATTGTTAGCCATGTTGGATTGGGAGTAATAAAAATCAGGATAATAGTGTGTATAATAGGCTGACCATTTGTCCTCTTTTTACTCTTTTTAGAGGCGTAAAAACTGCGTCCGAGGTGGGATTTTTAAGTCGGTGATAATGTCCGGGATCTGGCTTTTGCTTCTTACATTAGCAATTCATTTTGCTAGTGTCCGTCTGCCCCATGCCATCATCCTGCCCCCAGTGTGCTCTTGTTCGTGGACCAAAATATGGTCACCCTAATAAAACAATTGGAGTGGCTTGGAGATGATTTAAATCTGAAATATTTCTAAAAAAAAAACCCCCAACTTTAACCCTGGATCACCTCAGGGGTCATATTTGACCCTAACTTTTATTTCACTCTTATATTCAACCCACTCGTTGATTGGTGGACATTAGTGAACGTCCCAGGAGGTCTCATAAGGACCATTTCATAACATGTAGTAGGAAAGGGTTAATTAAAAACCCAAACACCTGTTTTGGGGTTCAGTGAGTCTGTAGCATCATTTTAGCCAATGGAGACACTGGTCCTATTATGAAACAGTGGTCTGGGTTTTCCAGGGTTAAGTTAATGGCATGGACAATGCCATGGTAATGAAAATTAAAAAAAATAAAAAATAAAAACGTAGTTATGAGCCATGTCTTCTAGCATGGCTGTGTCTTTGCAATGTACAATAACAAGCCTTAGCATTTAGTTCATTGGCATATCACCAACCTCGAAAGTTGGATAGAATCAAAAACTCATATATTTGCAGTCTTGAGTGTTGGAACTGAGTTTAGATGATGCGAAACCACATCAAGTGAGTAGACAATAAATCAAGAACAGATACGAATGTGTCTGGGAAGCACTCTGTGGGTTGACAACTGGCCAACTGGCAGTTATTCAAGTAAATATTTGACAGAACAGATATATATATATATAAAAATATAAAAAATTTTGGAAATTAGATAAAATAATGGGTGGAAATGTATCTAGTGTGAAAACGGGTCTCTTTTGCCAGCAGTGGCTGAGAAGAAAGACCCATCTATCAGTGGAAACAATACAGCGCCAAACCAGTACTCTTCTTCAAACGAGCCATCGGAGAGAGCAGGAGGTGTGTGAGCGGTGTCTTCATGTGAAAAACAGAACAAGAGCGAGGGAACGGGAGCGAGGGGGGGTTAAAAGGGGAGTCATTGGAAGCACATTATCCATGGAGGATAAAGTGGGAGAAATTGGCTTTTTGGAGCAAGTCTTTAACACATTTCTCTCTGTAGGATTCACCAGCTCGTAACGGCGAGCCATTTCACTTAACGTGCCATTAAAACTCCACTTTTCCTCTCCGTGTCTCTCCAACCGTGGTCCACTGGGACACATGAACATGCATGGCGTGGTCTCAGCTTAAGAAGACATTTCGGGAATGCGCGCGGGTTTCGTTTTTATGCCTTGGTTGAATGAGATGGAGCAGATTTCAGATTCAGCGTTTGAACCCATGAGCCAAACATACGTTGGTGACTTTTGCTGTCAATGTTAATCTGTCTGGTTGTTTCGTTCTTTAATCGTTTTTTTTTTTTTTTTTTTTGCATTCCAAATGTCAGGGGTGGTGGATAGGTTTTCGACCTGCTTGGTTGCTCGCTATATCCAAAGAAATAAAATAAATAAATAAATAAATAAATAAATAAAGATCACTTCCTATGAAAGTGGCCTACTAGATAGACTACTAGCTAGCCGTCTTAGCTAACCAGACCACCGTAGTAAGTGTAACACCGTCTACAAATTTGTAGGAGGTTTTATTATGCAAAAACCAAATCGCGAATTTGAATCCTGCCCATCCTCCGGATGTCTAAAACGAAAGAAATTAATGATGCGTTCCATTTGTCCTCCGGGTTTCGAGTCAGAAATTTCAGCTGGAACGCCCCCCCTGAGGTCAGATTTCTAACTCAGAATGTCGGGAGGTCCTCACCAACCCCAAGTTAAAAATCCAAAATGGCGGTCCTCTGCTTGAACAGTAAGCGAAAGCTCTAGTTCTATACTATTTTTTTCCTCACCTCTATATCGGTGTCGTACGCACAGCACTGTCCAAGTTTTACCTGTGCTCATATTGATACGGTGTTTTAATGCGCTAAATACCGCGTAATGTGTGGTTTTCTGTCCCTGTTGCTAATTAATGGCTAACACCTACCCGGTAGTGACTGACCCTGGCTTCTCCCACCCCATGAAATGTAAAGAAAAGTAATAAAAGGAAGTCAAAATCCCAGATTAAAACTCGAATGCTATTGATAATAGGGTGAGATCAACTTATTAGGGACAGATTTTGATTTGATTTGCAGTAAAACCCCAGTAAAGGACAAAAGAATGAGTGCACTAGCGCTTTTCTGGAGGCGTCCATATTGGCTTTCAGACTTGTACAAACCGAGCAGACATGACGCCCTCCCCAGTACTGAAATCCGACTTCTGAGGCAAAAGGAACGCAGCATAAGATCTGTGCTCTCTGTGTGGGAAGATGGCCTTCTGACCTCCTGCTACCCTGTGATTCGGAGTGATGACAGCAAATTAGAGCATGAATACAGAATAAAGTGACTAGCACTCATGAGCAGATGTGCTCGCTAGGTTGTAGATCACCATGTCCAGAGCTAACATCTGGACAGACGTCCAGTAATTGGTGCCAGGATGAGAAGTTCCTACTTATTCTAGTAGTCGGGTCTAGTAGTTAGCAAGTCAGACTTGTCGAATCTCATCAATGCACATAGCCTGGAACCTCTTTCTTTCACAGACGTAGCTCATCTTCCTGACTGACATGACACATGACACATGGCCAACCACAAACATCTTCCCGTAGCCTGTTTTATCATCCTTGTAAATCTTCAATCTCCTCCCGTTGATGCTAGAAGCAGCTTCAGGTGGGTCTCCAATTCTCTAAGCTCCACTTTCTGTCCTCTCAGAACAACACAATAACAAACTTCCCTTTAATTAGTTCTCAGAGCTTTAATTAAGCTGATTGTAATTGTAGAGTAGATCCAGTTATAAGGTGCTTTAGTGGCGCCGTTTGTTCCTCAGTGCTACCTGAATAGTCTAAACATTTCTCTCGTTGTAGACCACCATGAGTGTGAGCCTTAGGAAACATGGATTCGAGCAAGAAAAATGAGAACCATTGGGGCTTTTTTTTTTTTAATGCCATGTCATTGGAAAAACCAGCACACTGACACTTTATTGTATTTCCATTTGTGTGTCATAATTGGATTTTCCAAGGGTGGGTTCCACTTGGTGTGGAGTTTCCCAATGGAGGTTCTCTCCGGTTTCCTCCCACCTCCGAAAAACATCCTGTAGGTGGACTGGAGACCCTAAATTGGCCCTTAGTCTTAATGAGTAGGTGAATTTTCCCACCTCACACACCCAGTGTTCCCAGAACAGGGTCTGGATTCACCACAACCCTGACCAGGACACAGCTCTACAGTGGATATCATGCTTTCTATCACCTATTATATGTATACAGTGATCCCTCGTTTATCACGGGAGTTACGTTCCAGACCCACCGCAATAGGTGAAAATCCGCGATATAGAGAGAGACCATATAATTTTTGGTTTTTTTTATAGTTTAAGCCTTAAAATCCCCCTCCCACACGCTTTAAACACATTGAAACTTATTAAAACACACATATTTGATGCATTTTTTTTATATCCATCCGTCGTTCTATACGAGATTGTGCCATGTTAGCAGCAGCCAATCAGAGCCCAAGAGCATGAAAAGCTCACTCTGATTGGTTGAGTTTCCTTCTTCAGCCAATAACGTGCCTTGTAAGAAAACATCTGGGGATTTCAGCTTCCCAAGGAACGTTTTTCATCTCGTGATACACAAGACTCTTGGTCTACGCCTCTAGCAGGATGTTTTATGATTTACTTTGTTGCTTAAATATTCATTATTTTCTATACATGTGGAATTTTTACTGCATTTTTATTCACACACACACATACACACACACACACACAGACACAGACACACACACACACACACACACACACACACACACACACACACACATATATATATATATATATATATATATGTTCTAATTAATGCATTATATCGTTATTAATATTTTAGCACAGGAAATAGATCGCTAGAAACCGCAGATTTCTGCGCTAGAAGATTCAATACGTTGTGCAAAAAAATCTGCGATACAGCGGGACCGCACAAGGTGAACCGCGATCTAGGGGGGGATGACTGTATACATTATAGTATATAGGATATATGTTATATAGGTATATACATCCTAAGCTTATATCCAAAATGATGGCTAAACCACCTTGATATTTGTATAAATAATTCCAAGTCTTTCTAGTCAAATTTGGTACATACTAGTTAACGTATGAGGGCTTCTGGGTGGTGCGACATAAGAACGTGTTTTTGGGTTATCATCAAGATATCATAAGGTTGAAGTTAGGGCAGAGGGCAGATAGTGTTTTCCTCCGAGCATCCAAGTGTGATTTGATGCAACGGTTCAGGAAGGTGCAGTGGATTTGCATGTTTTGGAGAAACCGCATGCTAGCTGTCATGTGCCAGCGCATAGATATGTATGTGCAGGGTACTTGGGGAGCACTTTTATGGACCTTAGTGGTGTTTTTCCTTGGATTTCCACTATTTTCC
>JAQMCW010166689.1:0-11303 GCA_030068335.1 Chrysichthys cranchii
TTAGATGGACAATGTGGAAGTAACAATAACTCACTTTTGAAAATTTCCTCATTCCGACTCATTATGCCAGCACGGGTGACAAATGTTTCTGCTGACAATCTCACTGACAGTATGAGTTCAGTCAGGAAGAAGCAGGATAAGAGGAACGCTAGCCTGGCTACTACCTGTCGAGCAAATTCCTGTAACGTGTTCCTAATTAAACGCGTTTCCTCATTGCAAAGACCTTGGACGGGGAAATAATGGAGTAAATCCGGTCACCGAAATGATACCAGTTAGCTCCTTTAACTGAAGTCTGCACTATGTATTCTCTATAAGTCTAAAGCGAGCTGTGGTCATTTTAGCAGCTAGTGCGGTTTCGGTTGTCATCTTTTGATGAATAAAGAAACACGACACAATGGTCATAGTTTTAAAGTGCACAAGTTTCCTTCACTAAGCTGTATAGCTTTCACCAATAACAACCAAAGATTTCCTAAGGACCCTCCCCTCAAATTTCATCAACATCTTCTCCAATTTGAATTCAAGTTTCACCTTTCTCCTTCATGCCTAAATGATATGATGGGGTTCGGTTTTTTCATCTCGACTGAAATATCATCAGGTATGCTAGTTCTAGCTAGCCATTGTTATGGATTAACCCTCGCCGAGCGCACAAACATCACACCCGTTCTGAGCACTCCCAATAGTGATGCATGTCGGAGGCCCCACGCTGCTAATGATTACTTCCGGGTTTGCCTCGCCGGCTTTGTTTACGAATCCGCTAGCACGCGCCGCGTCCGATGCGTCACATGGGTGGAAGCAGGCGTTCTTCTTTTGGGACTGATTGCGAGGACTATAAATAGACTCACTCACATAAGCTGACTTTGGCGAAGCATTAGTTTGATGTTTCCCACACTACTGCTAAGCCTTTATTTACCTTGTTTATATTTGCCGGTTCTGATCTTCATGCCTTGTTTTTGATTCACATGTTTATGCCTGCCTTTGATATTCTGTTTGCGCCTCGATTTACCTTTGCCTGCTTTTTGACTCCGCATTTTGTCTGTCCTTCTGCCTGGTATCATAATAAACCCATTTGGTTTAGTACTGCTGCCTCGTGCAGGTGCATGTGTCCACTGAAACCCCGCGACACCTGACAACTATTGTCATATTAGCCCAACGAAACACACCGTACAATACACGTAAAAGTAGCTAAGAGTTAAAACATCTCCCATTTATCATAAAATAACATCAGTGTTGTTTGAAAGGTTGCTAATGTTGCTAATTATTAGTGAATTTCATGTAGCGCATTAGCATATGCGTGTCTAAACTTGCTGAGGAAAATATAGCTAGTACAGCTGGATTTAAATAAAAACCCGCACCTACAGTTAAACGTCCATATAATTATCCAACCAGCCAATCGCATGGCTGCACAGCTCAGAATGAGGCGAAATATTATCACGGTCACTTCTGGTTTGAGTTTTTGAGAACCTGAGGGTTTCTTGGGAGTGGAAACATCTTGTTGATGGGATAGGAAGGCTATGGTAACTGCAGAGAACAGAAAAGCATTTCAGAACAGACACACTTAGACACATGGAAGCTTGAGGTACAGGGACGATGACGGCGGATCCCCACGTCGGGTTCCACTCCCGTCAGCCAAGGTTCCTGGACCCGAGCTTACAGTGGAAACAGATTCACCCAAACTGTACAGCCGAAGATGGGTTTCTGTTTTTGTTTTGTTTTTTGTTTGTTTTTTTCTTTATTTCTACCTACTCTCTGGAACATCTTTCTCTAGGAATAGAGCGGTCGTGACTAACTCGGAAAGCATGCTAACGTGAATGGAGTGCCATTAGCATCTTTGGGTCAATAAAGGCGTATTTCAGAACTGAATAGCAACATTATTGAGAGGCTCTTCAGAGCAACACCATGTTCGGATGTGTTTGGGAAACTCTGTGCTGTTTGGAGCCATCAATCCGTGACATTTTAAATCTCCTTCTGTGAAAACGCCGAGAAAGCAAACACTCACTACAGAGTTTTATTGATGCTCTTTTCAAAAAGGAAACAAACAAGCAAAACAACCTTAATATGATAGTTTGGCATCTCTGAGTCGGTAAACAGCCTCTTAAAATAAGTGTCCCCGCTTTTTGAGTGAAAAGGAAAGACTGAAAGTTACATCACAGGTTTACAGACGAGTCGACTCAGCTTGTTTGGTACCCAGGTGTTGTGGTCTGATGAAGCTGTGTCACCGTTCCCACCCTAAAGATGTTCGTTTTCACATAACAGAGTGTCCCCAAGTGTCTTATTCTTTTATATCACAGTAATGATTGCAATATTTTATAAACAGCGGACCCTCGGCTTGCAAATGCATCAGGTGGCGAACAAATCGCCGTACGAACTAAATTCCTGAACAGATTTTATACCGACCGCCGAACAAATCCTCGACTGACGTACAGGCAACCAACCCTCGCTTCACGCCAAAACTGATTCGGGTCGCGAACAAATCGGGTCACGAACAGAGTCTCGGAACGAATTCAGTTTGTTAGTCGAGGGTCCACTGGATTAAAGAACAATACATCATACCATTTATCCATTTAGAGTAACGTTACGTTCTAATGACTAGAAACAGCCATTCCCGCACCATCACTATCTCTTTTGTGTTTCTCATGTAGGTTAACAGGACGAAAACTCCAGCTTGTCATGTCCTAAAGATGACCTGAAGATGTCGGAAAATGGTTACGACACTGGAGACTCCTTCCATCGATGTCAAATAAACATATCCTTTCAGAAAACTTATCATATCGCTAACAATTTGAAGTTGAATGGCACACCCACTGTACACGTCCTGTCACTATAGCAACGGTAACGTATTATTGACGAGTGCGTCGACTATAAATTAACCTCTGATTTGCAGCTGCACTAGTGTCCAAGTTGG
Organism: Chrysichthys cranchii; assembly: GCA_030068335.1. NCBI lineage: Eukaryota > Metazoa > Chordata > Actinopteri > Siluriformes > Claroteidae > Chrysichthys > Chrysichthys cranchii. Next base: position 2,903 of record JAQMCW010166689.1, read on the forward strand.
TCTCATAGAAAATTAATCAACACCTTCTGACCTACAATGCTGTCCTACTCACATTTCCGAGACGAATCAAACAGATTTTTACACACACGTTCACGTATTAGGCTGTTTCTGAGGACCGCCTGTCTATTTTCCATAGAGAACTGTATTTTATTCAAGTAAAAATTATATAAGAGGTTTCTCTTTGGTATAACACTCGAATGGGGACCTTCGGCCCATGGGGTAACAGGAGGACCACTTTTGAGAAAGTGTGTATGCAAAACGAGGACCTGAGGTGAAGAAAACCGGAGCGTTACACCTACGCATAAGCAAACACGCACTTTTGCTTGAATTCAAGTGTAAAACTAATGAAAAGTGAGACACACACATACACATACACAGCCCTCTGGTAGATTTGCACCAAACCACTGATTACACAAAGCAGCTGTGACTCAGAAATTCACACTCACACATACACAAACCTGAAAAGGTCAGGAGAAAAAGTTCATTGTTCAGGCACAGAAAAGCGCTTTGTTGCCTCTAATGCTCTTTTCTTTTAGCGCAACAAAAGGAAGTGGCAGGATAATTGCTTTACATAACACACTGAACGCAAGCAAGGGTGTTTATTCAGGTCAGGTAGAATAAAAGATTAAATTTATTTATTTATTTATTTATTTATTTACAGCATTCCCCTTGTTTGTTTATCCATTGTGTTGCTAAGCCTTCGCATCAAGTCTGTATCATTTGCCTACTCATTCATTTATAGTCATTTATACTACTTCGACGAATATATTTACAACCATACCGTTCGGACGTTACGTATATAGTTTAGCGCTAAATATTTAAATGTAAGTATTTGATTTGGATTTTTCTGGCCTTTTGGAACAGCTGAGAGCTAGAAATAATTGTGAATCGGATGTACAGCGGTACCTTGACATCCGACATTAATTCGTTCCTGGAGCGAGGTCGTATGTCAAAAGTGTCGTAAGCCAAATCGAAGTTTCCCATTAAAATGAATGGAATGACTAATAATTCGTTCCAAACCCCCAACAAAAGACATGGATTTCTTTTGCTACGTGTTTTTATATAAGAGAAATGTCCAATATAGATAACAAATAATGTATAAAACAATAACAAAACATAATAAAAGTGAGTGTAAAAGAAATAAACTGGTTTTCTGAAGTGTCCTTTACCTTGAGGATCACAAGGAGCGATGATGGAGGCGGAGCAGTGAGGTGTTTGACGGACGTTGGTGGTTGGTGGGAGGAGGAAGAGATTGTCGGAGGAGGTTTGTTTACATGACGTACAGTACGCCGCCCCCTATTGCCACCTGAACACTTGTTATATGCTTACAGAACATCGCAAAATTTATTCTACACTTTACGTAGCGCTAAACTCATGCTACACTTTAGCGCTGAACTTAACTTAATGGGAGAATCGCTCCACTCCGATCTACCTCCCTGACGACTTTAACTCTAACCGTAATCATGCTCACCTGACCACCTGGCTATCCAATCACTGTCTTCAGAGGCGTGTGAGATTGTTGGTTGGAAGTAAGTCTTGCAGGAAGGTAGATCTCCATGAATAGGGTTGGTGACCACTGCTTTATGGAAGTAATGTCCAGTTTTATCTGGTAAGGCCCAGTGTGAGTGCAGGTTTTCATTCCAATCAAGTTGAGGCCACACCTGGGTCTAATGAAAGCCAAGCTCAACTGATAAAGCAGGTGGAATCAGGTGTGGCTCCTGCTTGACTGGACTGAAAACCTACAACTCCCACCAGCCCTTTGCGGATAATGTTGGACACCCCTGTTCTCCAGCAAGGAGCTTCATTTTTACCTCCAGTGAGACGAATAGTTTATTAAGAACCCCTATTGATCGGTGCTAGGTGTGGGTTAGATTGGTGTTCTCAGATTTCGAGAAAGATAACCATCCAGAAGTCTCTCCAGTGTCCGATTGACCTTTCAGTCCAGCAGTGATAATGCATGGTCATAATTCTGAGATCAATAAAATCTCATTACGTTGCACAAGCCATAATCAGCATTCTAGCACAACCGTAGATGGACGTCTGCGAAAGAGAAACACAACCTCTCTGTTCCAGGGTTCTTTATAAGGGTGCTATAGTTCTATAGTCGTTCTACACTCTTAAACCTACGTCATTTCAACAACATATACAATTCTACACGGTTACTATATTGCCGGTGAGCTGACTTCCTGTTTATAGGCGTCCTAGCTAATCCTAGCGCTCCCTCGCGGTCACCTGACTAATCCGCGTGGCAAGCGGAAGTGGCGTAAACTGCATTTTCATCGTGTATTCGTCCGCTATTTCGATTTAATATTCTTTTAATATGTTTGAATTAACATTTTATCATATTTTTTGTGTCCCAGAGTCCCGCGAAATAAAAAAAATTATCCGCGCGTCAAAATTCGAAAAACCGCGACCCACTGAACCCGCGAGAGGTGAACCGCGGTATTGCGGGGGATTAGTGTATTAGTTAGTTCGCTCACTGAGGGATTACGTACCAATTTTCTGTCAAAAAGCAAAACTAGTGCGCTATGTAGTGAATTGGATGTAGCTTCGTACACAAAGTGGGGAAACGGTCTCGCCACGTACGGGACTGTTATTTATATTCTATATAATATGATGAATATTGTATACATGGGTGACAAACTATAAAGCTGACAACAATGAGAGAATGATTTTTTATTTATGTCATTTTTTATTTACTTGCTCACTGAGACTACAGGAATGCTGGGAGTGATGAAATTATTGCAAGTGTGAAGTGTGTGTGTGTGTGCGTGTGTGTGTTGTTGACAAGTGTTTGGCAGGCCTCGACTCTGCTTGTCAGTGAGCTGTTCAGATGTTATTAGTTGTAAATCCTTTGAATCTCTTGCGACCCAAGAAAGAAAGAAAAAAACGACAGATCCAGAAGGAAAAATAGTTAGAGAAAGTCTCAATTTGAGACTCAGCTGAGAAACTGTGCACTTGTTAAAAGGATCCCCGGCTAGTCGGACATGTAGGTCTGAATATGCTATGATCGCCTTATCTGACAAATAAACACTGATTTAAAGTTAAAAAAAAAACCTATAATTTTAAGAAAGTACACACATTTTCATACACATTCAGAACATCTGAATTACTCCAACCGTAACTTCGTGCGCAAAGCATTCTGGGTCGATGACGTCAAAAGGTTGTTGCCTTCTGTCGTCGGGTTCAGGCTAGCCAAGAGGTGACTTGTGCTAATAGCAGTGCAATGTTGCTATCGCCAAAAAAGGGAATATTTAATAAAATATTTCTTTTTAAGAAGAATAACATTTTTCTTTCTATGATTCATGGCACTCACTTTGACAACCGGAATATCTGTAAATAATTTTTAATTTGTCATTTTTGTCAACTAGACTTTTTTAATGTTCAAATGTTTTTAATGTTCAAAATGCAAGAATATATATATATTTATTTATTTATTTATTTTTTCAAATACGAAGTTCATTCCTTCCTTTGTTTTCATATACAAAATATTTTAAGTGCTAGAATTTTTTCAAGTCGTCTCCAGCTTCTTGTTTTTCTCCCACACCGTCCTTTCCCAAAACCGCTAGACTTCGTGTTTAGCCCTGTTTACGCTGGAACATCATTAGCGTTATCCTTTATCCAGCACTGCGTTTCTACACGAAATGTCCCGACTCATATCTGTGTTCTAGGAGATAAAGTTGAGGCTTTCTTTAGCATGTTTTGTTCTAGCGCGGCGTCTCAAATGCCTAGCAATTGTTCGAATCCATCAGACACCAGCTTTGAGATCCACCGGTGTTGAGTTTTCACCTTTTACTACGATCCTCTCTCTCGGCAGCGCCGCACTGTAAATCAACACTGCTCGGTTGTTTGACTCGCCGTTTATTGACGTTTCCTTGCTTTTCTTCCAGAGTGTGTCAAACAGCACAGAACTTTCTGCCTCCTTAGACTTTCTGCAGAGAATCAAAAACAGCCTTGTTTACTCGAGTCTGGGAGTGAAAATCAAAGTCGAGGAGACGGAGAGGTCATGTTTTTCCTCTTCTTATTTGACAATGAGTTGTCAGAATATATTATTGGCAATCGCTCCTAACACATCTCTGTGTGTGTGTGTGTGTGTGTGTGTGTGTGTGTGTGTGTGTGTGTGTGTGTGTGTGTGTGTTTGAAGAATTGTAATGACCTTCACAGGATTGATTTAACATTAATTCAAGTGGAAGCGCATTTCAAGGAAATCTTGAAGTCTTTTCAAGCCCTATTGAAGTGTTTGAGAAGGTTCCAGTTTAGCTCCACCATGTGGCGTCCATGACGATGTATTATGAATGTGCTCCCAACCAAACATCAACATAGATGAATTTCTAGGAATTTTGCTTTTATATGACATTACATGTACTACACCTCACAGCAAGAAGGTGCTGGGTTCGATCCTCGGGGTCGACCTGGGCGCCTTTCTTTCTGTGTTGAGTTTGCATGTTCTCCCCGTGTCCGTGTGGGTTTCCTCTGGGTACTCCGGTTTCCTCCCACAGTCCAAAGACATGCACAGAGGGGATTAGGCTAATTGGCGACTCTAAATTGGCCGTAGGTGTGAATGTGAGTCTAAATGGTTGTCCGTCTCTGTGTGTTGCCCTGCGCTGGATTGGTGACCCGCCCAGGGTGTAACCCCGCCCCTCACCATCTGAAGTCACCTGGGATTGGCTCCAGCTTCCCCCGCGACCCTGAACAACAGGATTAAGCAGCAGACGATGAGTGACTGAGTGAATGAGGTACATTAAGACCTGTGGAACTTTTTCATAGTTCTTAGAACTATTGGAGGAGGTTCCGCCTTTTTGTGTGTTCTGTTCGCACTGCATTTGTGATAGACGTTTTCAGTAGGACGAAATACTATAATAATATTTGGATGTAGGTTACATCACTTAAGCGTCCCTGAATGCAAAGAGAAGAAAGCCCCCTGGGGGTAGTTCCTATCAATGAGACCCTAGAACTGTTTAGTCTGAAAGCACCTATTAGAACATTTCATCAGCGGCGGCCCTGTTTACGGCGCTGAGTTTATTGCTATACGTTGCCCCCTAGTGGAACAACAGAGAATAGAATCTTTTTGTTTGTTTGTTTGGTTTTTTTTATAAATTTCAGGTCATTTCCAGCCCACAAGGCGATCTGAATTCAGGACATGGAGTCTAAATTCATTCAGTGGTCCTGATGAGAACCTTTACAAGAACGCTGAGGAGAACCCGATTCACAGCGTGTTGCCAGAAAACCAGTTTCGACAAGATGGTTCGTGCGTTCATTCACACTGAGTACGGATTTCATCGTGGTCAGGGTCGAGGTGGATCCCCGGAACACATGGCTTGGTGTGAGAATACACTTTGGATGGCACAAGCTCACTCTGCCTTCTGTCGCACCACTTTCCAGATGTAGCCTTTCTTAGGAACAGCTGTTCCCCAGTCACTCCAGCTGTGGAGCCAAAATGTTCACGTTTCAAGCCCTTCCAATTTCCATGGGATTATGATCTGGATGCGAGCCAGAGTGGGAACCCTGGTGCAGCGATGATATTTACAGGTCCTGTATTGTCAAGAATCCTGGGTCACTTTTCCCCGCAATAACAGTTTACGTTAACGCTGACTTCTGATGATCCGTCCATAATTACTCTGACTTCGCACATTGATCTGAGGCTCCATTTGAATGTGCGCGCACGCGTGTTAACGTAACCCTCCGTACTTCACCTTGACCTTTCTAAACGGGCGAGGGGGCGCCGCGGTGCAAATTAAACAGCGCTTTGTTCCCGCAAGTTGACGTGAAGGGATCGATCCGAATTAAGTGATAAGGTCAGACTTTAGCTAGTCCAACACTCCTCAGTCAAACCACGAGACATTTGTATTCATCGGACGCGCAAAGCTCCTCTATCACGCGCTGATAAATTGTGTCCCCAGCTTTAATGGAGTCTTTCAATATTCCGCCGCGCTATTAGACCTGTTCGGGCGTGTTCATAACACGCAAATGATGGCTTTTTCAGGGCTTTTGGGGATTTGTTGCGAGGATGTGGAATAAATGATCGCAGGACTACAAATGCAAGGAGAAGAAGACTTCCGTCTTTCCCTTTTGGCTTTCGTGTTGAAAGTTTATTGCCGGTCCTTATTCTTATTTATTTTCCCATTCTGGTAGTTTTTTCTTTTTACACATGACTAAGTTATTTACACCTGATTGTTTACACATCGCCGCTTTATTCACACACACGATCCTTACGCACAGTTAGTTTAACCCGTGCTCTTTACGCGCGATGCGTTTATTTCCGCGTTTATTTTTTTCACCTAATTCGTTTACTTCCACAGGTGATTTTTATACATGGTTCATTTATTCGCACGCGTATCAGACTGTTGCAATATCTTTACATTATTAAGGCATTAATTTATTAAGTCGGTCTAATAATTTATGTGGGTTTTTTTTAAGTTTATGTTCCACAACTTTCCGTGAAAGACGAGGGACTACTGCATGTGTAAAAAAAAATCCGCCATACAAGGACGGCAAATACTTTTGTTTTATTGTTTAAGCCCTAAATGATCCTCCCACACTCTTTAAACACTTGCTAGACACATTTAAACACATAAAGAAAACATTTGTGATCATATACTGAGGTGAATAAACTGTATACTATACTAGCGTAGCCTGGACTTATATTTGCGGTCCTGTATGTGTGTAGTACACTGGCCTAGCCTAGGATTTTTTCTATACGGATCTTCTGTCCATTTCTCTAAATGTAATGAATGGATGATGGAAAAAAAGAAAAGAAATTCCTTCAAGACAGAAATGTGGAGCTCCAGCCCTCACGATACTTTGGCGATTGCTGGCTACTTCTCCCCGACCGTATGCGTCGTAGCCAGCAGCCAATCACAACCAAGGTAAAATGAATAGAGCGTTCCGATTGGCCAGACTCGTTCCTCCAGCCATATTTTTTTTTCAGTATCCCCACACCGCGTTTTCCTAAACAGCGCTACGTGTTCTTTGTCTCTTGTGCAAATATGATCTACACTGTACTGTATTTTATATATTATTCATATTTTACTCCATTTTAATTCATGCTTATATTTTAAAACGTCCGCACATAGACAGGGACGTGAAATGTGAACCGTGACGTGGCGGGGGATCCCTGTAATTCGTTTATTTCCACACACAATCTTTACGCAATTAATTTTCTCCACATGTGATTTTTTTTCTTACACACGATTCATTTATTTACACTTGCGGTTTTCACGCATATTCCAAATATGTTTGGCTTTCTCCTTTTTTTTTTAGATTTTCTCCCATGAGCAGCACTTAATAATCACTTCTCATATGTGAATTCTTATTGTTTATGTGATATTTATCCCATGTGTTTACTTGGACAATGACAACATGGCAAACACCTCTGATTGGATCTGTGCTTCACGCGGCGAACGCTGCACGTTCACATGCCCAGCGTTCCGATGCATCCGGTTCTCCGAGTTCTCCACTTGGGGAGAACACATTAAACAGACACTAGAGTATCAGTGTGTATTAACATCACTCTGATGAAGCTAAACACCGAACAGATGAAGCACTTCCTCAGAATGGATCATGAATTAATCCTTTGTTAGCGACCACCTGATTTACGGTGCGCCTGCTTTCCCTCAGGTCCTTTTCCATGGACACACATGGCCCAGGATCGGCTGCTGGATCCATTCCATATTGGAAAGTTTGCGGAGCAGTCAGGAAAAACACACACACACACACACACACACAACAAATAAAGCTCCTTGTACTTTCTGGCCTGGAAACAATACCCGTCTTTCATAAAGCACTTCATGACGGCCATGTGTTACGCAATACAGCTGTGTGTCATCTGCTCGCTGTTATTTTAAAGTGTGAAACTGGCGTCCTCGTCATTGCGCAAAGGAGGCAAAGAGCAGATACGACATCTTTTCATGCCGTCAGCATGCTAAATTAAACAGCATAACTTTTTTATGTGTTTATAAGAACAAGAAAAGTTTTGGAACATCAGCGAAACAAGTTCTCGCTTACTATAAACCGTCGCTGTTTTAATTCCTTTCTATGAAGGTCAACAAGACAAAAAAAAAACACAGCTTGAAAAAAAACCCACTTGTCATGTGTCACGGTACAAAAAATAAAAATATAAACTACTCGGTTCTGAAGAGGCCTGATGAATCTGTTTAAAAAAATATGTTTATTCATCTTTAACGTGTAATCCTGTTCAGGGTCGCGGGATGAACCTGGAGCCGATCCCAGCTGACTTCGGGTGAGAGAGAGGCGGGGTTACACCCTGGGCAGGTCACTAATCCAGCACTGGGCGACACACAGAGACAGACAACCGTTCACACTCACATTCACACCTACGGCCAAGTTAGAGTCGCCAATCAGCCTAATCCCCTCTGTGCATGTCTTTGGACTGTGGGAGGAA
>JAQMCW010166765.1:0-11293 GCA_030068335.1 Chrysichthys cranchii
CTGTGCATGTCTTTGGACTGTTGGAGGAAACCAGAGTACCCGGAGGAAACCCACACAGACACGGGGAGAACATGCAATCTCCACACAGAAAGAAAGGCACCCAGGTCAACTCCGGGGATCGAACCCAGGACCTTTGTGCTAACCGCCACACCATCGCGGTTTTATGTTTTATTATCATTTATTTATTTATTCATCTATTTACTTATTTATTTTTCGGCAGATGGGAAGAACCTGGGGAGACTTGTTAGTTTACAAATGTTGCTATGGCACTGATTTGCCTCACTGAGCATCATAAAGTCCTGTCTAGTCTCCTAAAATAAGTCCCATCCCATCCCAAATGAGTGCTGGGAAGAAATAAAAACGCACGCGCGCTGCATGGATGACCGGGTGCGCGCGCGAGGGGTTCTGTTCTGGATCTGTGCCCGCGTGCACGGCGCTGCAGGTTCCTCCGTGCACACCCGGAAGTGTGAAGCTGTCAGTGATGTTGGATTGAGACGCGCCCGGCGCTTCCTCCGCGCTGTGCTGCTTAATAACGGCGTGCAAGTCATCAGCACTTCACTTCACTTCAACTTCACTTCACTTCACTCCAGTCTCAGTCTCACCGTCCACCATGAGGGAACTGCACTTTAAGGACAACTTCTGGGTAAGAAGCTCTTTACTGCAGCCATGATATCACATCTTCTGTTCTGTTCAGATCATCTCAGGTGTTCAGATCATCTCAGGTGACACTGACCTGGTGCCTCAGGTGCTCAGGGTTGTTTTTATAAACTGCAGAAACTTTCCTAGCTCCAGTAAGTGGGTTATTTCTTAGAGCAGTGTTCCTGAGTGGGATTTGTCAGGGTGAGATCTCCAAACAAGCTCGAGCTTTTCCTTAAAGGGAAATATTGCCACGTGTCCTTTCCATCCTTGCTTCTTTCATGGAGCTTTGATATGATCCAAGATCCCAAGTCAAAACTCCTTCATGTTTCGGAGACCTCACCTGGCTGGGTTAGTTTGAGTGCGTTGATCATTAAGAAGATGGCTTTCTGTTCTCATTGTTAATCCTAGTCCTGATCTTGATCTTGATCTTGATCTTGATCCTGATCCTGATCTTGATCTTGATCCTGATCCTGATCTTGATCTTGATCCTAACCCTGAGGTCATTCCATACACAGGGATGTGCATTTCATCCTGGCTAGACGTTTAGTCTGACGTTTTAGAGGGTGTTTTCTCTCTCTGTGTGTCTACTTGCGAAACTCTCATTTCGTCCCATAACTGTACTTAATGCTGATTTGTGGCTCCAGGCTATGATTATGTCTGGGTGGAGAAGTGACAGGACGTGCCAGAGACTTCCCTGGATAATGATAGGTGAAAAAAAAGGAGGTAGAAGAAGGCAAATATTCCGACTTCTACAAGGAATGCTTCTGTACTTTTGTGACACTTGTTGTTGTTGTTGTTGTTGTTGTTGCTGTGGCTGGCTGGATTGTTTGTGTAGGTTCCCTGTTTTTACTGTAGGTTTATCCAGTTACCACGTCGATCGATGATTGATTGGTGTAATGGATCCCATCATAACACAACGCAACCTTTTCTTGTGCGTCGTTTTTCACCGGATTTGATTTGCAGCACGTTCGTTCGAGTCACAGGGTCAAGTGTTATTTCGGAGGTGTTGACGCTTTAACACGTCCCTTGACTTCCCCTCTTCACTTCCCCTTGGGTTCATGTCATTTTAACGTTCGTGACGTCCTGTTACTTTATCAGCCCGAGTGAAGCTTTGCAGATGATGGAGTGAGTCAACATTCTTATGGCCGTATGTAAGGTGCTGCAGTGTGACTCAGATCCCTCTTTGTTTCTTACTTTCTTTCTTTCTTTCTTTTTTAAAAGAAAGAAGTGAACAAAGCTTGCGGAGAGAAAGTTTTTCTGTACGAAACGTTTCATTCGTTGCATTTCGTCTTTAGTGAGCACTTTATCCTGGTTATCTGGAGCTTCCAATTCCAGGAACACTCTTGACACACACCTTCACACACTGATTTACACTTGGGGTCAATTTAATGGTTTTTTTTCCCCCTTTGAACCTGGGAGGAAACTGGAGAACCCCGAGGAAACCTACACACACACACACACACACACACACACACACACATGAGGAGAACATGCAAAACCCTGTAAAGACAGTATGGCGAGCTGCCTGGTGTTCCTGAATGACACCGTTCACGTTACAGTGGCGTTAAATTTGGGTTTCAGGCCACCAGTTGTTTTGTTCCCGATGCTGAAGTGAAATGACCTCCAATCATTAATACCAGTGAGTCATTGGAGGAAGTCAGTGAGGATGTGGTCATCAACTGGAGGTCAATCGGAACGTATATTTAGTAACTAGAGCGTATTAAATGGTGTTAAATGTGCCATAAACGTGTACATGCAAGTTAAAACCTGAATGTCTTTAATGTCCCTGCATTTGGATTGAAATTGGGTTCGAGGACAAATGTAAACGCTGAAACGAATTCCCAAGTACAAATTTATTTCTTAATCAGAATGTAAGTCTTTTTGTATGTAAGGGGGGTAAAAAAACGTAGCAGGACGTGAAGTCTTGGCAAAATAATAAGCAATAGCGTTGGTTGAGGTAGTTAATTAAAGAGTAGTTTTTTTTTATTTTTATGTTAATTTATGTGCTTTTATAGCACAGCAACTTGGAAATGATTAGATTTTTAATGAAGTTAAAGAAAAACTTACTTATTTCCAGTATAGAGACTTTTTCTGTTGTGGATTGTCCACAAAAGGGTTTTTTTTTTTTTTTTGGTTTCTTTTTGGGAAAATGTTGTAAATGTATTTATTTATTTTATAAATTATAGCAGCTATAACCAGTCTTTACATCACCAATATCTGTCTTTTTTTTTTTTTTTTCCCCCCCTCTTGAAGTTTTTTTTTGTCGGGTTAGGTGTGCTTTGTTTTCTTTTATATCAAATGCAGCTTGTTACGCTTCAGAGAAACCACAAAACACAGTGCACTCCTTCCATACCTGTTCAGTAAACGTCCTCGTGTCATACCGACAGTTTTGTTTTTAGTATTATTTTTAGTATTTTTTTTTTTATCAACAGGTATTTTTCTTTGTTAAATTTCCTTTTTTTTGGGGGGGGGGGGTAAAAAAAAAAAGAAAAAAAAGAAAAACCTGTATTATTAACCCGAACCACCGACCACACGAAGTTCCTGTATGCGCTGCTCCCATGGAAACCATAACCTAATATTAGAGAGAGAGCGTTCCTGCGACCCTTGCGGCCGCAGCCTCTGTCCGAGCCGTCGTTTTAGAAACCTGATCGATGCCCTTCCCAAGTGCTCGGGTTTGAGATTTCGACGCCGCCGTTATTATTATCATAAAACAGTTTCCCATAAGGCTGTCACTGAGGGGAAGCAGTGAAGAACTTTTTTATGGAGAAATTCAAGAAAAGCCTTCTGAGTAAAGGTTGTGCGAAGTTTAATAAAGGCTACTGTTAAGAATTTAAATGCAAATGTAAAACCGATCATTATTTTTCATGTCTTTGACATGTTTCCTGCACTCAATGATTCCATGTGGGTTATTTCACAGTGTCAGTCGTGGCCTTCGGACGTGTCGGTTGTTTTCAGACTCCTTCTTCCTTTTCTCCTTCGTTTCTTGTTTTACTTGTTTTTAGATTATTAGCGTTTGTACGCACTGGTTTTTTGTCCCAGTGATTCTATTTATTTATTTATCTATTTATTTCTTTATTTATTTACGTGATTTGGATTACTGTGTGGGAACCCCTATAACGTCGATCGTTTAGTCGGGTTGGAATTTCACCCCTGATCGTGATCTTTATTATTTTTTTCTCTCTCAATACTTCAGCTAATTCAGCAACTCTGAGATGGTAACACGTGACTCGCGATCACTATAATATCTACAAGGTAGTGTGTACACATATAGATAGATGGTGTGGGGGAAAAAACAAAAACTAGGAATGCTGGTATGTGTGGGCGCGTTTATTTATTTATACTGGCTTGGTTTGGGTGCGTCCACCTTCTCGAAGGGCATTGCAGTTCTTCTGCCTGATCTCCTACATTGAAAAGTTTTTATCCCAGTGGGAGTGGTCTCTTCGCAGATGATTCTGCCCCCCTTCCACGTTTTCCACCTCCATCACCATCATCATCATAATCATTAAAACACTAACTGAAGGAAAAATCTTTTGCAGGAATGCTGTTCTTTGTCTTAGGACAATGCCAAACCCCAGTGCAATCAATGCCAAATCAAAGCCCAACGCCTGACTCACCAGATATTGATTTTTCCTTTAATTTGTCACTTTTCTGTACATAAAGTAAAGAGATAGTGATGAACTGAGGAGCTTAAAAGCCAAAGCCTTACGAGGAACCTTTTGTCTCCTTGATGTGGCATGTCTGCACGCGTATTTGCATTGTGCCGGTGTATATAAAGATGGCATGCAAAAATTTGCATCAGATAATTATAGAGGCAGCGTGCACTGAAGCATTTTCTAACTCCTTTCTCAAATGTGTATCGTGACTGTTCTCATCATGGTGGGGAACATATTCTGTAGCTGGCTCAGAGAGAAAAAACGTTTCGGGGGGCGGGGGTGGAGGCTTTTTTCTTAACATGTTGCCTGTTTTGGCCAAAACCCCCTTTTTTTTGTTTTAAAGAAGAAAAAAAAGCCAAACATTTCCACCATCAAACTAGCAAAAATTGTTAGACAATTTTTTTTCCATTTCATCTTCTGCCGCTTAACCCTGTTCAGGTGGTGGGGGGAAGCTGGAGCCAATCCCAGCTGACTTCGGTGAGAGGCGGGGTTACACCCTGGGCAGGTCGCCAATCCACTGCAGGGCGACACTCCGAGACAGACAACCATTCGCACTCACGTTCACACCTACGGGTAATTTAGAGTAGCCAATTAGCCTAATCCACTTTGTGTATGTCTTTGGACTGTGGGAGGAAACCAGAGTACCCAGAGGAAACCCACACAGACACGGGCTGAACATGCAAACTCCACACAGAAAGGCACCCAGGTCGACGCCGGGGATCGAACCTAGGGCCTTCTTGCTGTGAGGCGACAGTGCTAACCACCACACCCCCATGTCGCCCCCGTTATATGTTTTAATTTGTTAAAAAAACCAAACGTCCATTTTGAAATCCTAAACCGTTGTGTTCCTCTTATTACACAGCAATTTACCAACGATTACATTATTCATATATTCAACAATGACGCGCCTTTTTATCGGTATATTTACTGTTCATGTTAATGAGTTATCTAGTGATTATATTACTACGGGCAGTTTAGAGTACCCAGTTAGCCTGATCCCCTCTGTGCATGTCTTAAGACGAATTGTGCGCCCTATGAGTGAAAGTGGTGACATCTTTGTTTTTTGCCCCACGACATGATAGAACAGCGAGCTGACCAGCACGGCGGGCTACGACACCATCCTGCAGCACCTCAACGACGGCAAGAGGACATGCAAAGAGATCGAGGACTTCATAAAAGCCAGGTGGGGACTAAACATGGATTAAAAACGTCGACGTTCCATACATGGGGCAAGCAGAATCGTACACGATTTCAACATGACACACGGTACATGGTAGCGTCGACGGTAAAACGTATTATTTTCTATCCTGTGTCGCGTAGTTATACAGCTAATGGAGAAAGGTGTGGTAAAGGACTCGCTATGGGACACCGAGTGAAGGGCTGAGGGTATAACAGACCGTTCTTTGAGAACATAAAGAAGTGACATTGTGTAAAATGAACTGAGAGCATGTGTTATCTAGCTCATCTCTCACTTCCTGCAGGCTGAAAGCATCTCGATAGGTGTGGTTTAGGTCGGTCTCAGGGTATCAGACGTACTGCATGGACGGACAAAGGTTAGCTGGACGTGCTGCAGTCTCGTGTTTATGCCATCTTCTGTTCTTTGCTGAAGCACGCTCTGAGTTTTAACTCGGGACATCCTGTTTCTCACTTCCACTGGCCAAACCGTCCAGTAATATTTCTGTCTTGTTTTTAATTTTTCTTTTTTTTCCCCCAAACTGCTGACATGGCCGCTGTTCAGTGCTGCTGCTGATCGAGCTGTTGTGAAAGCAATGTGTGTGTGCGCGCACACACAGGCACACACACATGCACACGCACACACACACACACACACACACACACACACACAGAGACACACACAGAGACACACAGACACACACAGGTTTACTAGAAAAAGTGTAAGTCATCCATTCTAATTATAAAACGTGTTATCAGATTTGAAATCTGTATTTATATTGTACATTTCTGTTAAAGTATTTGAGCTGAAAAGAACATCCTTCTTTCTTTCTTTCTTTCTTTCTTTCTTTCTTTCACACTTTCTGTCTTTGCACTGTTGCAACCGTTTACTTTCTTTCTTTTCTTTCTCTGAAACTTTGCACTTTCTTTCTTTCTTTCTTTCTTTCTTTCTTTCACACTTTCTGTCTTTGCACTGTTGCAACCGTTCACTTTCTTTCTTTCCTTTCTCTGAAACTTTGCACTTTCCTTCTTTCTTTCTTTCTTTCTTTCTTTTTTCTTTCTCTGACACTTACATTTTATTTCTTTTGCACTCTTGCACCTGTTCACCCCCTTTTCTTCCTTTTTCTAAAAACTGTGCACTTTCTCTCTCTCTCTTTTTTTTCCACTTTTCTTTCTTTCTTTCTTTCTTTCTTTCTTTCTTTCTTTCTTTCACACTCTTGCACTCGTTCGCTTTCTTTGCTTCCTTCTTCTGAAACTGTGTGCTTTCTTTGTTTTTTTCCCCACTTTTCTTTCTTTCTTTCTTTCTTTCACACTCACACTTTCTTTCTTTCACACTCACACTTTCTTTCTTTCACACTCACACTTTCTTTCTTTCACACTCTTGCACTTGTTCACTTTCTTTGCTTTCTTCTTCTGGAACTTTGTTCCATCCATCCATCCATCCATCCATCCACCCACCCCATTTGAACTTTGACCACTGTCTTTTTGTTTTCCTTTTTCCAAACTTGTTAGCTGACTTTATGCATAAGAAAGGCACGATATAACTGAAGCTCATTTCCTGTTTACACGCCTCGGGCGACCAGTCACAAGTGGACAGCCGATACACATCGCCGTTTACACCCATGTCCGTCGTGCGTTTCTCCAACTCGCGTTTGGTTTTTGTCACTGCCTATGTCACTTCTGCTAAAAAGTGAAAGGTGCCCGCACACAGTTATGTTAAGAACATAAAACCTTCGACATCCTGTCGGTATTTTCATGGACTTCAGCCACGTACGTCAAGTGCTCCTCTGCATTTTTTTTCTGTCTTTGTCACCTAAACAATGACCACGTCCTGTGTTAATAACGCACTTTCCTGTTGAGTCCTTATCGGGAGACCTGTTCGTGTTTACACTGCGAAAGAAATGTGGACAGATGCCTCCCAGACACCCTCAGCAAGAGGTTTAAGTGATTTCGTCTTGGTGCTCGTTTACACTTGTATTTCGATCTGGCTACTTGTGAGAAATTTGCCCCGGATGCATTTTAAAGTCTTAGGAATTTTCGGGTGTTCGTGCCCCTGACAGAAAGTCAGCCGCCTTCAGAAATCAGATTGTGTACGGTGTAGACGTTCTCAAAGGAGCTCTATATACGTATGTCCCCGACCCGAGTGTATATATAACCAGAGCACAGATTGCACACATGGCAGGCAGAATTAAAATAAATCTGTGGATTTGATGTGGAGTTGGTTAAACCTAAGTAGATGGGCCACTTCTCCATAGCTGGTATTGCGGTAGTGCTTCTGGACCATGGACTCGTTTCCTCTTGCCCGTCATTTTAAGTGGCACAATGCCAAACGAATGCTAGATAGTGTTGAGAATTACATAATCCTGGATTTATTTTAACCTTGGTCACATGGTCGGGATATCCAAAGTGAAAGTAGCTGAGTGAGCCGCATGTTATTTTATCGCATGTGTAAAATGCAGAACAAATCCGAGCCGCGGTGCGAACTAAACCTAAGATGTAAAGTCCCTGGTTTGTCTGTTTGTTTATTTATGTATTTATTTATTTATTCAATTTGAAATCCCAAGTTCCCGGAGCTGATCGGTTGAGTTTAAGATATTTAATCTTCTAACCTTCTGTGTTTGGTGTCTTTTTATTTATTTATTTTAGAGCTTCAATTGAGGAGAAATATGCGAAGGAGCTGCTGGGTTTGTCCAGGAAGGTGTGCGGTCAAAACGAAATGAAGTAAGACACGTGCAGCACTAACGATACCAAGATTAAAACACGACACGCCATGTTGTTATCGGAGGATACCAGAAACATTCCTCCTAGGACCCCCTCACAGAGTTCCGGTTCCTGCGATGAAGGTCCGGACGCTAAGCGTCGTCTGTAGGGACGTTTATCCTGGCTCTAAACACACAAAGGTTATTTTAAGCACTATATACAGTAATAACAAGGCCAAGTCAAAATCGAGTCGAAATAAAAAGAGAGATCAAGCCAAGATTGAGACTAAAAAGCATCAAATCATTTTTCGAGGCAGAGGCTTTACTTCAACATGTTGGTTCGATTTATGCACAGGGACGGTTTCTAATGCTGAGACAGTTTTCTAGAAGAACGAATTACTTCTTCTTACATTTAAATCATATTTAGCATGACCAGCGCTGAAGAATAAGAGGCCCGAGTGCCAGTAAGTCAAAAAGAAATCCGGATCGGTCCAGAAAAAATCTCGAGTCCGGCAGCTCTAGTATTTAAGAACACTTTAAATCGAATCTCTTGCTAGTTGACAGGAACTTGTTTGTAGATCATCCGACGTTCTTATCTTCATGCATTTTAAAGATCGTTTAGATCCTTTTGTACGGTTAAGATGATTTCTAATCTCGTAATCGCTCGATATGAGGGTAAGAGGCCGAATGAGCACATTTCATGGCATGGCCTTGTTCCAGTACACGTCTTTAATGCACAGGTGTCCACGTCCTCTGTTCATTCCGTCTCGCTTGGATACGTCTTACCAGCTATATAAGGCAACTCCGGTACTTCACCAGCTCATTAGATCATCATTAGACAGCAGAGCGAGTTGACATCACAGTAGACTTCAGGAGCTTTACCCAGAATGCACTGCGGTGTGGATGTGGTTTATGGTTAAAAAAAAGAAAGAATGGAAAATGTAACGTTGCCGTGCTATAAATAGTAAGATTCCACACGCACACACAATATTATTATATTCTACATGTACAATATTATTGTGTTATGATATGATGATATTATATCATATCATTATATAGAGGAAGGATGCTTTAGAATATTGTCAGTAGAGGTGATGTGACTTTATATGTTTTTTCTCTCTTATTGTAGAGTTTGTAATTTGCATGATGATTTTGAACCTGTACTTTGGCTTCTTGTGATAATTGTTCTGTTAGGTTCGTTTGTTCCCTTCGTAGCATTTATTTGATGTAGATACTCAAAAAGAGGTCCACGTTGTGTCAGGGCGTATTCCAGAGACCAAATCTGATTACTCAGAATGATTCAGGATCACTGGATGATGATGAATGGATGACACATGAACTGACTCTCTGGTGTTTCTCGCCCATATCTAGCACACTGAAGCGATCGCTCGATGTTTTCAAACTGCGTAAGTAAGGAGCTGTGAAACTTGTGAAACTCCGTGAAGTACTGGACTGTTTGACGGTCTTTCCCCTTGTGATGAAACTCTGCGCGTGTGTGTGTGTGTGTGTGTGTGTGTGTGTGTGTGTGTGTGTGTGTGTGTGTGTGTGTGTTACAGAGACAGAACAGGTGAGTATGTCTCACTTGCATCTTGCCCAGTCCATGAGGGATGAAGCCAAAAGGTTAGAGGAGTTCAGAGAAAAACAGAAAGAAGCAAGAAAGAAGGTAATGCCAAATATATCACACACACAGAAACACACACACACACACACACACACCCCTAAATATGTGGAAATAAATCTATGGAAATCATATATATTCTGTTATACCCCAGCACTGTTGAATTCTCAATCGTCGAGGTGTTGGTTAATCTTCTGTAACAGCAGCCCTGACTGTATTTCCAGCTCCCATGTTTATATTTATGCCCTGGTTTCTATAGTAACAGCTCATGCTCAGCGATTTGTATTAGATGAACTGGTTTTAAAAAAGAAGAAGAAGAAGAAAAAGAAGAAGGCATGTAATTTTTAACACGCTGAAGAGTTCTGTAAGGAAACGTTTCTTTAGCCTGTATGGAAGGAGTCTCCAGTGTCAAAGTCGTAACTTTAAGTTTTCCATCTCGGAAAAATCTCTCGGTAAGTTTCTCGACATCAGTGCAAGTTGAGTTTTTGTTTTGTTTTGATTTTCTTTTCTTAATTTCAGGAGTGAGGGGGGGGGGGGGAAGGGGAAGGACAATGAAGGAACAACTATTTATAACTTGTATAACATAAGCGATAACGGGAAAGAGCGGACATTCCATGACGTTTACCGTAACTAGAGACGCACTGTCTTGAAAGAAAAGGCGAAAAGGCGTGATGTGCGTTAGCCTGAGCTGTGAAATGAAGTTTGGTGGCTCTGTGATGAAGTGTGACTGAGCAGGAATAACTTGCGTGGTCACATGAGAAAAAAGGGTGGGCCACGAAAAAGTATCCCGCCTCCGCTGATAGGAAGATAAAATAAACAAGCAAATAACTTGTGTTTATTCATTTAAACAAAACCCACAACAGATGCTGAAAGCGCCTCTCGTCTATGCACCTACATATGGGGCAACAGACGGAGAGAAAGGGGCTACGGCCTCCTCCAAAGAGCATGGCACCAGTATTGGAGGCGGGGCTACTTTTTCTTGGCCCACCCTGGATGTTATAATAAAGGCTAAGGAAAGATTCGAAAATGGGTGCAACCTGTTGGGTGTTTTTTTTTTTTTTAATAAACACAAATTTGTCCGTGTTGGCAAATTGCTGTCATATAAAATGCAGAAAAAACTTTGCGACCTGCCTTTACAAGAAAATAACCAACATTAGGATCGTCGCATAAAGTCCACTTCATCACCCCAACTTTGGTGTTGATTATTTTCCTATAACAGCATGTCCTCGAGTGTTTCCTTCCAACCTGTACTCAAGTGTTAGCATAAATTTTTCGACTCCAACAGTGCAATTATTTGTGACTTAAACACAGCTTAACTCTCAGGCATGATGGTTGTGAGTGAAGCTAAGCAGTTAAGCTTTATTAAAATGTATTATATGAAAACAACTTTAAATCAGGGTCGTGTGTGTGTGTGTGTGTGTGTGTGTGTGTGTGTGTGTGTGTGTGTGTGTGTGTGTGTGTGTTTGTGTGTTTGCTGGTGGAGCCGCAGATGTATGCGCTGCACAATCTGA
>JAQMCW010166790.1:0-11290 GCA_030068335.1 Chrysichthys cranchii
CACACACACACACACACACACACACACACACACACACACACACACACACACACACACACACACACACACACGCACTTTCACACAAATATTTATTTCTCTAGAAACTGTAAACCATCTTTAAAAATGTTCACACACAGTATAAGAAAATTACAACCTACAGAGTAACATTGCCCTATGAGCCAAATGAACACGTACCACTCGTACCGTACAACGTACACCGCTAAATAATAATCATATTCAAATTCGCCATAAGAAAAAAAAAAAAAAAGTAAAAAATAGGCAGGTTAGGCTTGTACGAATAAAACGAACAACAATAACACAGCAACTTTCTTAGACTTTTGTATTTTAAACATAGTTTTAATGATTGGTAAAGAAAAAAAAAAACCAAACTACAAAAAGTAAACTGGTAAAAATCGAGATTTCGCAAAATGAATTCTGAAAATGAAAGCATACAGTGCAGCCTGTATAAAACATCGACCTCAGTCATAATTTATTTATAAACATTTTTTTATAAGAGCATTTAAATCATTTTGAGGTGAGTATTTTTTTTTTTTCAAATTAAAAAAGGTCTTTAATTATTTGACTTTGTTGCGCGATACGTATTCCATCAGTCGGCCTTGTGCTCAAAATTGCTACGTATGATTCGCTCATGGGTAACGTTTCACCTTTTAGAAAAACTTCCCGCAGGTAAAGATAATCATAAAAAGCTATATTCGCCCTCCCTTATTGCAAAATTGATCACTTACAACGTTTTGTATTCTTGTAAATTTACGAGCGAGCGCATGTTCAATGTCCGATCTTTGAAACACAACATTTTGGTTCTTTTACTCCAAGTTTTACCACCAAGTTGTTTTTTTGTTTTTTTGTTTTTTTTTACAAATTTCATGCAAAACTTTTCCCTTTTTAGTCATATCACTGTTAGCACCTTAGCTAACTACAAGAGTATAAAACTGAAACATGCTAATAAACATTCAAGCTAGTAAACACTCCTGTCTTTTCCAGTTGCTCTGCTTATCCAATTGTGCTCCGTCACGGCTAGCACAACCGTCCAAATTTTACCATTTTGTTAGCATCTTTGCAAGCATGTTGCAGGTTGTTCCTTCTAGCTAGCGTTCACTCCGAAAAGGCTTGGGGTTCGCCAAAGTCTAGGCTTTATCCCTTCTTTTAATTCTGCACATCAGTGCTAGCACCGATGTAAAAGCTTACTGTTAAAGTCTTTAAGAATTTGATCACATTCTCAGAATGTTTTATCCTGGCTAACATCACTAATTTTTCACTTTAATTTTGCAGTTTCATAGTCAGCATTGTTAGCATGGAACACTAAAACTACACGCTAACCATAAAAAAAAAAAAAAACAAACAAAAAAAAACTCTATAAAACAAGCATTTAAGAGATTTGTAAAACAGGAAGTGGTCGCATTTGCATCTCGAAGATATGTCCATTACGGACCGGGGACGCCTCGTTCATTTAGTCATCATCGCCGGGTTTTAAGTTAGCGTCAGATTCTTTAAGGTCGCTTTTAGGGTCGGTCTCGTCTTCATGAAGTTGGCTCTTCTCTGGATCGTCTTGGAGTTGATCCTTTTCTAGCGTCTTCTCTGGATTGTTCATTGGCATAAGCTCCTCCGGGGAGAAGTTCACTGGCGTAGCGTTGCTATGTTTGTTCGCATGTGTGTGCAGACAAACGACAACACGTTAAGACACATTACAGGACATGCTTTGAAATATGCACAGGCGAAATAACAGTCAAAACATTAAACGTGCAACAGAACGAACAGAAACGGACGAAAGACGACGCACCCAAGCCAAGAAATCGGTCACCAATCAATCATTTTGCGTACCAATACTATTGGAAATGATTGTCTACTATAAAAGTGGTATTTAAAATAAAATAAAATAAAATAATAAATCAATAAAATCAGGGTGGTAAGCACTTATTTCCAGACAATGCTAATCGGGGGACTTGGCATCCAAGACAGTTATATTTGCTAACTGTAAGGCTTTTGATTCACAGCCATCATTGATTCAAGTGCCTTATGAAGAATCCGCAAAACCTGCTCGCTCCGGAAACAAGCGCACACCACCAAACTGAATTCACAAGACGGAAAGAGAAGTTACTAAATGATTTCTTTCAAACAGGAAATTGATATTTTATGAGACAATAAATGTGTGTATAAATATTTTCTCAAAACGACCGTCGCTCAATCTTCCAGCTAGCTAAAAATAGAAAAAAAAAAAAATATATATATATATATATATATATATATATATATATATAAAAAAAAAAAAAAACAAACAAAAAACCAACAGTGTCCAGTTCAAATGTCCAAAATCCACACGTAAGGAACGGTGGCTGCTTTGGACCGTTTTATGTTTTTTTTTTTTTTCGCTTGTCTCACAAAATAAGAAGCTCTTTGAAGGGATCAGAGCCAGAGGACAGTGCACCGTTCCACCTAGCGACACGGCGGTTTTGCGGCTCTGGGGCACCGCCCCTTCCGGTCTCACCATACGTCCCTCTGCTTTGGCTCTCGCAGCTCTATGCTTGCGTCTCCTTGGCGACCTCGGAAATAGCGCACGACGAGGGCGATGCTGAGGATGATCAGGACGAGCACGATGGCTCCGCCCACAGCCGCAGCCAGGATTCCGATCTCGGACAGCTTCACTACGAGCGAGAAAAAAAGGTGGCGGAATGAATGACCATACGTGATGTTAGGAAATGAATAAGGGATTTATTTTCAAATAATAATAATAATAATAATAATAATAATAATAATGTGAAATAAAATCAAACAGAAGAAGTGTGACAATGACTGTGCAAAAAAAAAAAAAAGAGACTTATTTATTGAATTATTTTACAGTATGTTTGATCATTATTATATTATTTGCTGAAATTATTCCTTTTGTTATTTTATTTATATATTTGTTCATTTGATTTGACTACATACAATTAAACCATATTAAAAATATAACATCTTTTGACTTTTTGACAAGTCAGTTGTCGGTGCGGTGGTGCAGAATGGATCGTTTTCGCGCTCCTCGAATCTTCACCTTCTCTGAAATCCTAAGTTCAGTGTCAGAAGAATTTAACCTATCAGAGCGCCAAGAACAGTCTGCGCCCTTGACCGTCAGAAACGCTAGAACAGGGACACAGCGAGATAAAAATAAAAACGACCAGATCGAGGAGAAGCCGAGAGAAAACCTGAGCGGGAGCAACGCTTGGTCTCACCTGACTGAACGACTGTAAGCCGGATCTCGCTGGTCAAGCCGTGCACGTCGGGTAGATTGCGCACCTGACAGGTGTAGGTGCCGTTAAAGCTGAACTGCACGTCGTTCAGCGTGATGGAAGCGTCGTTCTTCAGGATGTTCCCCGACCAGGACAAGTGACCTTTAAAGTGACCTGATGGTGGCAGGAAAGGTTCGCCCTGATAGTGGAATATCTGCATGCAAGAGGATAGGAGGGAAGAAAGAAAAAAAGAAAAGAAACACACACCACACACACACCAATGGAGGGAGGAAACTCTTATTAAAATAAATCACTGCTCCACCCCTTTACAAAACACCATACAGTAAGTATACAGTATACATACATACATACATACATAGAAACCTCTGGTCACGAACGCCTCCGAACACGAACAAATCGGTTCCCGACCACAAAATCCACCAAAAATTCAGGTGCTGAACAAACACCGCTCTGGCCATTTTCCCCTTCCGCTTCGTACAAGCCAATGTTTTCCCATTTTCTGTTTGCATATTGCGTACCTAACAAAGACACGCGTGTCCCTTTAAACGGTCTCGCTCAGACATGCGTTCATGCACAGTACAGTAACCTCCTCCCCGCCCATCTTCATTTCCTCTGCGGTGGATACGTAGTTTCCGGCGTAGGTGGACGGTCGTGGAGGGATATGGTGGCGCTTCTCATGTTCTGCGATTCTGCTGTTAAGAATTTTCTGTTACATCATGTGAAAGGCTGGGGGTATGTGTGTCACTAACCTGGGGAAGAGATGCACTATGGGAAGAAGGCAAGCCAGAACAGGCAGTGTGATTCTCTACACAATGTTCTTTTGGGAAACCTTGGGTTCTGGCATTCATGTGGATGCTAATTTAAACAGGTACCGCCTACCTAAACATTGTTGCCGAACAAATACACCCCTTTATTGTATTCGCCTCCCTGACACACCCTGCCCCACTGCAAACAATGTTCTGGAATGGTTTGAGGAACATGACAAAAGAATTCAAGGTTTTCACTTGGCCTCCAAATTCCCCAGATCTTCATTCAGTCCAGCATCTGTTGGATGTGCCAGACAAACAATTCTGATCCATGGAAGGCCCATTTCGCAACTTGGAGGGCATGAAGGATGTGCTGCGAACATTCTGGTGCCAGATACCACAGCACGCCTTCGGAGGTCTTGGACCTTGTCGACTTTGGAGCTCCATTTCTGCTCCAGAGCTCATTATGAGTCACTCGATTATTTTCATCACTTTGTTTAGTCAATCAAATTACTTGTGGAGAATTTATGAAAGTTTAAATTGATTTCGGGTCGCCTCACAGCAAGAAGGTCCCGGGGTTTGACCAGAGGTTGCACGGGTTTGCTCCGGTTTCCTCCCACACACCAGAGACATGTGGGTGGGTTACTTTGATTGGCTACTCTAACTTGCCTATAGGTGTGAACACGAGTGCGAACGGTTGTTTATCTACGTGTTGGTCCTGCGAGAGACTGTCGACCCGTCCAAGGTGTACCCCATTTTGGGCCTGTAGTCAGCTGAGATGAGCTCCAGCTTCTCCACGACCAACAACGAAATCGGATCTAACTGACATCACGAAGCTAGTATCATGAATTGAACTGAATCGCGAGCGGAGCTCAACATTACACCCCGGCAAACAACCAAATAAACAAAAAAAACCTAATAATTATACACTTTCATTATTCATTAAACCACGGGTTGGTTAAAATGCCATACAGCCGTTTTTATCATTAAAAAAAATCTTTTTAGTTAACAGAAAAAGTTCACATTTGTTGCAAACTTAATGCGATTCGAAACCTAGCATTTATTATCGCAGCAATGCTGCAAATTTTTAAAAACAGGTTTTTACAGCCAATGCAGTCTGCCTTACACGTGGAAACAGGAAACATTTGTGAATTCCGCACCCTATACGATCACGAAACGATTTTTGGGCCGCAAAAACGACACTTTTGGGAGAATTCATGCTTTAGGTTTATTGTGATCGCATGATCTGTGACCAATTACAGCTATCCAATCACATTTATGTACTACAGCTAAAGGAGAAACAGTAAAATCACCTTCTAGTCGAAATAAAATAAAAAGCGGATACAAAAGCCACAAAACGGCAACTGGAAGCAAGCAGGAACTGAAGCCCTTGAGTAGTCTAACTAATCTAGAAAAAAAAATAAATCAAATCACAACTATCAACACCTTACCCGTGATCTTTTCTTTAAATGTACCAAAACAGTGTGGTTTCTTCATGCTTTGTTTTGATGCCGTTTAAAGACGAGTGTGCTGCTTTACTTGTCAACCTGCACAAACGAACCTGATTGTTTTGGTGCGATTTGGAAAGTGTTTGGGTGCCGAGCAGGAATGACCCAGGTCATAAAAGGTCATTTAAAGACGTCTGCAATACGTCTGCGTGTATTTCCCTCTTCCTCACCTGTTCCTCCTTGCCCTGTGCCGCCTGGCCGATTGGTTTGAAGCTCCAGGAGACGGACGCTGATGACTCGGACACCGGCTGGCTGGATTCGAAGGTGCACTTGAGGCGCACATCTGTCCCGTTAACCGCCGTCAGCTCTTTGGGCGTGAACACCTCGATCGCCAGTGCGCGATAAACACCTGGACACGCACAGTAAAGACATGTGACTTGCATGTGTATCCTAGTCCCTCTAGTTTGTCCCTGAGGTCTCACACACACACACACACACACACACACACACACACACACACACACACACACACACACACTGGGTGTCTCAAATGTCTTATAAACCAAGAACAGGACACAGATCTTCAAATACGTCTTGCGATGCCTACATTGATGTTGGTCATTTCCCTCAGACAGCATGTCAGGAAATGTCTTATGCTAATTAAAAACATTAACAAACGATCCATTGTATTTTTTATCCGTTTATAGCTACGGTCGGGCTGTGGAACGTTCAGGAGACAGGTCACTCCCCGGAGACTCCTATAAAACATTAAACCAACTCCTCCTCTGTTCAGGAAATCCTCGCCGTATCAACAAACACACGTGTTTTAAATCAACGGATATCCAGCGTCCACCAGGCAAGTCCCGGTTTGCGTCGTTACCATGGAAACAATTATAGATTTAACCCTGTGATTTGCAACCGCACTCTTTTTAGAACCTCGAACCAATCCGATTTGAGAGCTTACAAAAGCTGGGGTGAAAAAAACCAAAGCGCGACAACGTTCCCACTCGATCCCACATCTGCGAATAAGTAAATGACGCATCCAGTCGGTATGACTGCGCCCCAGACGTTCCTAAAGCCGAGGACGCCGGGATTGGCACTCTACGCATCTGCAGTCTGCCAGCAGTGTGGACTTGGAGGAAGGGCTGCGAGGCTCAGAGCTCCCTTTGGGACACGCCCCATGACTGTGGGTTTCGGCTGGAGCTCTTCAGACGACATCATCTTGTTTTTCCACTGCATGAAATGTCTAACAGCAGGGGGAAAAAAATTTAAAAAAAAATCAGCATAAAACACACATTAGTTTTAGGAATTCAGGAGTCGACATGAGCTGGTGTACGGAATGGTGTATGTGTGAGTTTGAGTGTAGGACACTGTTTACATTTCTTCAGAGTAAACTTGGCTGGTTGGAGCAGCAAACTCTCCACCATGCTGTGGCCTTCACCCCACCTCTCGTCATCGTCTCTTTCTAAACACGGCTCACTGACTTGCACAAAAGTGCATACAATCGCACACAAACGCAAATTAAAGCCACAGTGTGTGTGTGTGTGTGCGTGCAGCAAGGTTCATGTTACCTCAACACTCCAACCAGCCCATATTTAACAAGTTACTCTTGCTACCGATTCCTAACTTTCGCAAAGTGCCTGGCTGCTTTCTAAACCTGATAAGTTTTTGTTCTCAAAACAAAGGGTGGGGGGGTGGGGGGCTGAAGTAATAAGAAACTCGCCCAGAAAAGAAAGGACAATTTCATATTCATGGGAATTTACTGGACGTAGCGCAGGGCGACACATTTACTGCGTTCGTTCGTTCATCCTTTCATCTTAAGGATCTGCTTTATGTTGGACAGGGTTGCTACAGATTAAATGCCTTGTATTATAATAATAATAATAATAATAATAATAATAATAATAATAATAATAACTGTGACGAACAAAGATTGGAAGTTGATCAGCATGCGAGAGAGAAACTGAAAGTATAAACCCATCTTTATCCCTCCTTCACTATTCCAGTACTCAAAGTGGTACTGTGGCGTACCTCTAGAGATTTTCAGATCATTTTATACCACACTCCTTGACTCCTCGGAGGTGCTGATTAATTTTCTGCATAATAACTGGAGCTCTGACAGTAGCGCAGGTGCAAATCACAGGTTTCCGTCAATGCCTTTGTCCTAACGCGTTAACAATTCACTCAGGTACCCGTTTTTTGTTTTTTTTCTCTCATTTGCTTCACATTATCTAAATTTAAACATATAAAAAACAAAAATAAAAAAAAACGTGGTCGGTTAATGAATAAAACGTGTGTGATCATTGATGTGGTGGGGTTTCCTGTACGTTTAGGGAAAAAGTCACGGTCGGAGATAGAACTGTAACCAAGGAGCGATCAAAACAAATCCAGGACGAGGTCGTGGAAAAGCATCAGTCTCAGGTCGCCTAGAAGAACCGTTCTGAAATTTTTGCACGTCCCGTAGAACACTGTTAAATTTAGTATTAATTAAGAGGCCAACCATAACACGATTGTGACAGAATGCTACCACCACCGTGCTTCACTGTGCTGGGATGTGGGGTTTCCACTAAACGTAGTGCTTTGCTTTAAAGCCAATACGTTCAGTTATGGTTCAGTTATCAGACCATTTTCCACATTTCTCCAATTTGTCTGAACAACTAGATCGAGGCTGCAGTCTTTCTTTTCAGATGCTGGAAGGCCAGCAAGGAGAGCGTTGCAGTAGTCCAAAGGAGAGAGGATCATTGCTTGGACCAGGAGCTGAGTTGAGCCGAGTAGGTGGTAAGGAAGGGGCAGATCCTCCGAACGTTGCAAAGGAGAAATATGCATGAAATCTGCGCAGCAATGCGTTGTTCACCCAATACGAAGCCACATTCCCCACGTGAGCCACTGTTGCAAGCTAATGTCTGTGGAAAGCTTGTGCATTAAACCACTGTAACATACACCATCCAACACGTGCAACATCGCCTGATTCCCATCGATTCAGTTCAAAACGCACGTATTTAAAGCCGACACAAAAACACGCTCATCACTGAGGTGTGTGTTCCTGAGATACTTCAAGCGTGCTTACATTTCAGCGGGTTCGCTGCCTCAGAACGTCAAGGTCACGTTCGAGGAAATACGTTGTTCAGATTGATGTTGTACGCGGCGTAGGGGAAGTGAAGGGTGCAAGCTTACGGAACTACTGCCACCCGCAACTCACTCCGGGGTTTATTTATACACGTAGAGGGTTGAAAATGTGGAACTGCAGTGAGGCTGAATGCTCACTTGGGATTGGTCAGAGGTGCAGAGTGCAGACGCAACAGTGTTTCCGTGTACAAGGCGAAGGACGGGTTTTAATCAATCAACGAACTTGTTTTAAAGGCAAGGCAAGGAAACCACTACACGCGAGCAGATTTTTTTCTAGACTCGTTGATGGAGGAGTCTGCAGTGTCGGTGCTCGGTGCTTTAGATCAATCTCAGGTAAAGCTGCGACTTTTTCCAAGAACAATTCAGGACAAAAGGAGCGTTAGATTGAAAATCTTGTCCCCGTTTCTTTGGTTTGATCGCCGTCCTTGTTCTCTTCATCCTGGGATAATTCAGGTCTTTATGGCACGACCAAGCTCGTTTAGGTTAAGCCATCGCAAAGAACGATTTAAGGGTCTTGTTCCATCTTGTGATGTAGTTCCCACGCGTGTAGCCTTTTGCTAGGTCACACACATATGTTTTGTCTAATCAAAGTGGTTCTCTTATGACCCGTCTCCTTGGGATTACCATGACGTCTCTGCCTCTGCGTACAAGTACCCCTAGACTCCCTTCATTAAATCGGACTGAGTTTAACACGACCCTGGGTCTCCCGTTTACTCTTCGTCCCCGAGCTCGACACGCGGGAGAAGGGACACACAGACGGTCTCGGAGTCTGAAAGAGGTCGAACCTGAATCAAATCTAACAAGGACCATTCCAGTTCGTCGTCTCGCCGACCTGACGAGCGGCACTTTTTTTCTTTTTCTTTTTTTTACTTCAAGAGAAAAGAGAAAGCGAGAAGAGGCTGGGAACATAAAAGACAACAGGACCTAACTTGTTCTAACTTGTTTCACGGCCCTTCCACAACCTTAAACGTAACTATAAACGGATAAAAAGTACAACAACGTCACTCAAGTCTGTCCCGGGAAACTCTTTTAAAAAAATAAATAAATAAATAAAAAATTAGAAACATTCTTGACGCACGTAAACTAAAGTGTTGCACAAATGCCTGGACGATCTGTAGCACATTCTGAAAATGGATTAAAAATAAAACAAAAATATGTGAAAAAAATATTTAAATAAATAGTTCTAGACTAAATATGTACAGGGTGCAGCACTAAACTTAAACCCAAAAAAACCCTCCAGAGTTTTAACAGTTAGCCAGTTGCCTAATAGTAGGGAGAGGCTGACAACACACACACACACACACACACACACACACACACACACACACACACACACACACACACACACTTAGAAGTTCCAGGTTTGTATCCCAGACCCAATTTGACATTCTGTACTCAGTGTATATTCAGGAACAACCTGAGAACATGTCCTACATGGAAACACAAGGAGAAAAAAAACTAATCTAAAACTTTTCATGTTTTGTTTTTTTTGTTTTTTTTCCAGCCCAGGTCCAGACAAACAGGAAGTGAAGTCCAGGACTTACCTGGCGCGAGCAGCACACCTACAGCACTGAGTAAGACCCTGACCCAGTCCATATCCGCAACATGAGCCACAGTGGAGGAAACCCCGGGGGAGAGACACAGAGCGAGCTGCGCGTTCACACCTCACTGAGCTCACAGTCACAACTCAGCTGGAACCTTCTGCACAAAACTCGTGACGTGATCAACGAGCCGAGCTCGCGACCGGAAGAGTCGGGGCGGGGCGGGGCGGGGCGGGGCGGGGCGCGAGAGGGGCGGAGTCAGCTGATTGACCACCTGGTGAAAAAAAAGGAAAAGCTCTCAGGATTCTGCTGTTGTTCGCACACACAGGTACATGTCAAAAAAAAAATTCGCATATCGTGAAAAAGTCCAATATTTGTTGTCACTCACTTCAGAAAGTGAAACTCACATGTGATATACATTCATTACACATCGAGGGAAATCTTTCAAGCCTTTATTTCTTGTCCTTTTGGTGATCAGGGCCTCCAGGTAGTGAAAACCCGAAATTCAGTGTCTCAGAAAATGAGAATATTACATAAGGCCAAAAAAAAGAAAAGGATATTTTAAACAGAAAAGGAGGTTCATGTCCATGAACTCGATGCTTGGTTGGGCTCCTTTAGCATGAATCCCTGCATGGATGCGGCGTGGCGTGGAGGCGATGAGCCTGTGGGACAGCTGAGGTGGGGTGGAAGCCCAGGTCGCTTTGATGGCGGCCTTCAGGTCATCTACACTGTTAGGTCTGGGGTCTCTCATCTTCCTCTTGACAATACGCCAGAGATTCTTCATGGGCTTCAGGTCAGCACAAATACGGAATTATACAATTCTTTTGCGAGTTTATTAAAAAAAAAAAGAAAGAAAGAAAGAAAGAAAGAAAAGAAAAACTGAAATATCACATGGATGTAAGTATTCAGACGCTTTGCTGGGACACTGACGTATTTAACTCGGGTGCCGTCCGTTTCTCTTGATCATCTCTGAGATGGTTTTACACCTTGGTTGGAGTCCAGCTGTGTGTGTGTGTGTGTGTGTGTGTGTGTGTGTGTGTGTGTGTGATTTGGAAAGGCTCACACCTATTTATAAAAGGCCTCACAGCTCACAGTGCACATCAGAGCACTAACTAAACCATGAGGTCGAAGGAACTGCCTGAAGAGCTCAGAGACAGGATTGTGGCAAGGCACAGATCTGGACAAGG
>JAQMCW010166801.1:0-11287 GCA_030068335.1 Chrysichthys cranchii
TTTATAAGAGTGTGGGAAAGGTTAATAAGAGAGTGGGAAGGGTTTATAAAGCCTGAAAATATATATAAATAATAAAAATTAAAGTGGCACGGCCGTATTGCGGTTTCACCTTTCGCGGGGGGTCGGCGGAATGTGACCCCCGCGATAGGCAGGGGTTCACTGTGGTCCAATTTCAGGGGGAAAACAATGGAGAAAGGTATTCAGTTAATGACTGAAAATAAATACAAATTTAAAACAATGTATTCTGCATCTGAATTACTGAAATTATATACCGGTATATATATTTTTAAATATGCACAGCACGTGCATATCATTCAGATAAACTTAAACACATCATAGCTTTACATGTTTTTATTCGGTCCCTG
Source organism: Chrysichthys cranchii (assembly GCA_030068335.1). Lineage (NCBI taxonomy): Eukaryota > Metazoa > Chordata > Actinopteri > Siluriformes > Claroteidae > Chrysichthys > Chrysichthys cranchii. The sequence goes on from JAQMCW010166801.1 coordinate 366, forward strand.
ATTCCCCTCATGACAAACAGCAATTTTGTAAAAGAACTGCATATAGTCATCTTAGGTAAAGCAATAAAGTGACAAAGACAGTGAAAGATGATGAACATTCATACGACAACACTTATTCTATCCTGGAATAGCCACTTCAGGGGTGGGCAAATCATAAATTAATTAGCCAGCCCACTTGCCATGTAAATGCTTCAGGAGGAATTGCCTAAACGCATAACTGTCTAGGATTAAAACAAAAAAAAAAAAGGGGGGGGGGGGGGGGGGTTACCGGTCGACGACGACGACGACTAACACAAAGTTATAATGTATGGAGTTAGTTAAGTGCATTAATACAGACTAAGCAACAAATGTACCAGTATAATTATTATTCTCTTCTATAAAAAATTTAAGTAGCATAATGGATTGGTTCCCTCAACGAAAAGTCTGCCATCATTACGAGATGTGGCGCACTGTAATTTAACAGTCTCTCGATGTTTAACCAGGAGATTACTGCATACAGTACACAGGAGACAGCTCTGTGGGGCAATTTTTAGTTCTGCTCGGGTTCACATCAGTTCTCACATCCCACTGCGCTCCTGACTCTGAAAAAGATCATCCGTCATTCATGGCTACTGGGCTTAGTCAAGTTTAGACCTAGCCTACAAACCAACCTAAACTTTAAATTTTATTTTCCAGAAATCCCATAGAATGGGATTGTGTCTTCTTCTTCGTACTGTTGAACATCCAGTAAGTGTCCCAATATTGATTTTTCCACCCCTGCACCAGCTAACAGTTAGTAGAGCTCACACTCAAAAGCTTACATTACTATTAAAAGAAAATAAACTATTAAGAGAGAGAAACATAAGTCTTCTGGTTAAATGAAACACTCACCAGGAAAAGTTTCTTTTAAATTTCATGACGAAAAAAAAAAAAAAAAAACTTTGTTCTTCACATGGGATCTTAAGCCATTGCTGTGGTGTTCATCATGAAATGACACGAAAACCTTCAGTCTCCTCCAGGAGCACATATCGTACATTAAACACTTGAGCTGCCAAACGCAGTTTTCCTGCCTGCGGAAGACTAATAGACTTTCTATTGAATCAGCAAGAGCACAGATTAAATTACATGCAAGTTCTTCACAGACCTATAAACCCTCATGCACATGAAACGAAAAAGCGATCAGTATACAAGTCCGGAGTATTGTCCACTCAGCTCGTGTGATTAGATTAAGGGGGGGAAAAAAACAAAACAAAAACAACAAAAAACCCCACAAAACCAGTTTGAACTAAATGAGACAGTAATTAATTGTTTGGGAAATATGTGACGTTTAACTGCCTGCATTCATTTTTCTTCTTCCTTCCAAGAAATGAATGGTCTTTCGGTGTAAATAAGCACACGGGTCTGACGAACCAATATGTTAGACATGACTTTGCCAACCTCCCAGAATACACGACATCCATTTGGGGAGAAGTGCGGCCAATGTGCCTCGCTCTCCACCGCAGGATTTGTTTGCGTGTGTCATGTGTACAAGACAAAACTTTTAGAAGCAGAAAAACCCAAAAGCACGACAAAACCAAATATCTGCCCAACCTGTTAGGCAGTATGGCGTTGACCAATATCGATCAACGTGAAGTCAGTCACTTCCCATATTCCTAAAATCACGTGCTCCAGCAAAATCATCTGTAAGTCGCACTATGTTCGTGGACGTAATTTGAATAACTACGCACATCACTCATCAGACAGACATTTATTAAAAACTGTGAAGGACGTTTTTTCTTATTTATTATTTTATAGCATGATACTTTGTACTAAATACACTGATTCCCAAGCCTGGTCCTGAAGTAGCCCGTCCTGCTATAATTTTATGATCTAATCACACAGGGTACAGGGTTCAAAAGGATTCTCCTTATCCTCTTAATAACATGCACAAAGTGAAAGTGCACAAGCAGACTACCTATGGCCATAGTAGGATTCCACCAAGAATAAAATAAGAATAAATCTTTCACGGCATGTTACAAGCCGAGCGTACGTGTGTATATTATATTATATTACTTACTATCTTGCTGACGCACATGCAAAATAAGTGACCTACTGACTTCCGACCAGGTTTTTGGTGGCCAATCACTTTCTGCCAACAATGCACCTGTCCACACCTCACGTCAAGACACGTTTTCAACAAGTGCATTTGCTATCTAAGCAACGTTGGTGCCGAACAGGAAAATGTCAAGTGGGTCGGTCTCAAACTAGCACAGATACTTGCATCACGCTTGCCACCACTTTGTGCCAGGTGGAAAACGGGGCCATTAGTGGTCCCTGCTTTGACACGCCCACTCCAACTTCAGACAGGGCTGGTCGTTAGATAATCAGGCAATTATTCAGCTGAATCAGGTGTATTAGGACCAGGGAAAATATTAAAATGCACAGGACAGAAGCTACTCCAGGACCAAGGAAAGGAACCTGCATACTAATGAAAACACGATGTTAATACGCTTGAAAGTCCATCTGGGCTGCCGGATCTTTTCAGGTGAACAAGAAAGTAGTTAATAAGAAACCACCTTCAGCATCGCAAAATAGTAATCAAGAGCTGAAAGTGTTTCTCAAGATGACCATACTCCAAGTCCTTAATGTTTCGACCTTGAAAACCTTTCAGATTCCTTTATTTGCGAATAAACAAGGTTACCTCAAAATGAGGTTAACCAAGTATGTGATTTTTTTTTTTTTAGATAATTAATGCGACTTAAAAAAAAAAAGTTGGAAAAGAAGTATTTTGGCCAACAATCTTGGGTGCAACAGGAGAAAAATTGAGTAACAATATTGAAAAGCACAAGATCTATTTCTCCCCTTCTACCTGACAGTGGTAATCAACACCTACATATGGTCTTGAGATACACTGCGCCATGCACAGACTTTCAACAGAGTCCTGAAATGGCACTCATGTCGTTTCTGCTATAAATACCTTCTGCAAGGTCACTTGAACTCCTTTTAACTGCTCACTGGAACCCACTGCCAGGACCGCATGTAGAACTCAAAGTGCAGCTTATGGCTTCTGCGAAAGACACAGTTTTCTGCAACTGAACCCCAGAGTCCATAAAAAAAGCCTGAACTGCAAAGGAGGAGAAGCCTCTTTCAAGGGGTACATCTGGGAATGGTTCCACGTGGAAGGAAGACCACAGACACCAATCCTGACCAGCTTGAGAGCAGACTGTCATCACAGAAGGCATATGGACCTTCATTGTGAAGTCAGAGCACACTGACCTGCTGCCTGTCCTGAGCACTGATCAGTTCAGACAATGGAGTTAAGAACAGAAGTCACCAGGGAGGCCAAAATGCTCTACAGCTTACACAGATGTTCCTCAAGTGGGCTCACTGATGGCTAGCTTTAGGTAGAGCAGCTTGCAGTGGGCAGTGTGGGTGACTAAGGGGGTGGGGTGCTTCCATCCAGAGATGGTGGAGCAGATTTTAAAAATAAATAAAGCCAGGTACAAAGCAGAACCCTTTGCCAATGCAGAGTCAACGTCTTTTCAAACACGGTTCTCACTTTGAGACAGGCCACACTTGCCCACAGCTGTTCCAGCTACCTAGGAGTCACCTCGTATCTTTTCCAGCTTACAAAATGCAAAAAATAAAATAAAATAAAAAAATAAATCATCCTCTCGATAGTGTGAGTGGACCCCAGCCCTGGCACTTAGACACAGTGAAATAAAATACTAGTTACTAATGTAACTGTGGTTCAGAACACCAGGTAACCCCCATGACCCAAAAAGTGCCTAAAGAGTAGGTTCCAGGACCTGACATGAGTGCACAGAAGACATTTATTGCAAATACTACATCGAGTCATTTCACAACTTCTGATGAAGGTCTTGGCATGGAGCACATGCACGTGCACGCACACACACACACACACACGCGCACGCACACACACACCCAGGTACCCCCCCCAAAAAAAAAAAAAAAAACCACCACACCTACAGGTTATCTGGCACTGTGTGTGAGCAGGAACTCAAACCGTTTGTCAGCTGGAGCAGACAGCCTTCTATCTTGTGAAACAGCTTTTTGATCAATATATACTTTTTGTCCATCAAATAAATAACATTAGGTCAGCGTGGTAGGCTGCACAGTCCAAAACCTGGCCTGCCACATCCAAAATTATTTTGTCATTTGAAAAAATAAGGTGCAAATGCAAGCAAAGCCCTCACACAGTAAAATCCTGCTTATGCTGTAATCTGATTTAAAAAAAACTTTAAAGTTATACTGGTATCATCATGAACAATACGTAGCCTACCCCTAATATCTAAGACACATTTCCAACCCTTTTGGTAAACTCGCAGTCCGTCAACTCATGCTTTCCTGTCTCATTCCCAGACAGGTCATTATCCAAGTGATACTCAAAAAAAAAAAAATGAAGTCAACACCCTTTGATTTTAAGAGAACACTGGGGGGAAACCATAAGCTGCCGTGCAGATCCAGCACACTCTAGGATATGAAAAGGAAAAAAAAAAAAGTTTCAAAGCAAGCTGTGCTGAATAAGACCCCGTCTCCCACGTCTGAACCTGATCGTAATGCTATAAAGCTTAGTGTATTACATGACAACCGAGTCTGATGTTTTAAAATAAGTAGCTGAGGCAGTCAAGCAACAGAGACTTTATTGCTTAAATATGCATCTTGGAGGAGCACTGCGTCTGTCTGACCAGCCTTACTAAGTACCATTAGTGGAGTCACTCAGCAGCAGCCACAGTGAAATTCGGCACTAGGATCGAGCAGGAACGCGGCTCGGTTGCGGTTGCTTGGAAGGCAGTCCAAGTGATACCAGGCGTCACAGTCGTCACACTGCACCCACTGCACCGTGTCCTGCTGCGGCAAACGACAACGAGCCGCGGCGCACGGCTCTATGCCCTGCGCCACCCTCCTTTCTTCATTTTCCTCGTCGTCTTCTGAGGAAGACGATGTTGAAGATGACGACGACGAGCTAGACGACGAGGAGGAGGAAGAGGCGGCAGGAGACGGAAGGGAAGGCTGGGGAGGCGGATGCTTCCTAGGTCTGCCGCGTCGTCTACTGCAACGATAAAAGAACACGGATCAACAACTTTCACGTCTCTGGGACTTGCGGTTTGATCTGCATGGTTCATTTAAAAGTGGGAAAAGATGAAAACAATGGCATATAAAGCACGACAATGGTCTCACTTCACAGTACCCGAGTCATCTGGTGGGTTAAAAACAGGTGCAGGCTCTTTGTTGGTACCCTGAATAGTGATGGCTACAGCACGAAGCCCTTCGGTTATTAACTTCACCTGCCTTCCAATTAGTGTACGGGACTCAGTGTTCAAGTCTCGGCTAATACCCATATTACACACGTTTACTCAGGAGTGCGACGACGCCGACAACGTTAGTCTTGCCAGAATACCTGTTCGTCCACAACGTGCATCCTTTTATACCACTAAAGGACAAGAGATGCCCTAATGATCTCTTGCTACGTGCTACTCCTGAGATACCAGGGATCTGGACTCCTTCTGCCCTCTGATCCATCCTAATGCCCTACTTCTGAGGAGTTTACTCTCACGTCCTCGCGTCTCCATCACCGAACAATAACAGTAACTTTTAAGTTTAACATGACAGCCATAAAACTCTAACGATGTTTAAAGTCAAGCCCATTTTAATATACTTAGCACTACTTGACTTTATAGTGTACCGTTATAAAAAGAGAAAGGATTTATAATTACTGATAATCTGGTGTCTCTGAGAAGTGGTCCCAGTAATAATATTTTCCCTGGAGAAAGAAATCACGCTGCTGCATGCTTAATGGCACTTTATTTAGACTAAAGCCACATCTGATGAAGAGAAAATGATGGCTAACGTGACAACAGGATGACAAAAAGACATCCAGTGTAAGGGCAATTATTTATTTGTGGCCAGGTTGTTCAACAGCTTGATAAATGTATGGTCATTTCTCAAGCATTGCTATATCGTTCTACAAAAATGACTTTGGACTACTGATCGGGAGGTCACGAGTTCAAAATCCCAGCACCGCCAAGCTACCTCTGCTGGGCCCTTGAGCAAGGCCCTCGACTGCTCAGTTGTACAAATGAGATAGACGTTAGGGGATAAGAGCGTCTGCCAAATGATGCTAATGTAAAGTAATGGGACAACTTAATGGGTTGGGGGGAGAAATATCTGATCATGGAATGAAATGAAAGCTTAGTCCAGGAGATTCTCATACTTTTTGGACTCAGTAGCATGTGTGCAGCCTGGCTAAGAGCTGCACTGTTCGGCAACGGTCAGTTACTCGGTTTAAACGTGGCTCATAAATAAGAAGCGCCGTAACAAACTTCACTCGGCATTTGTGCTATTAAAAAAAAAACAAACAAAAAAAAAAAAAGCCACACAAATAAAATGAAAAACCAAACTGAGTTGAACAACTTGTAGGCATATTTGTTATAAAAGTACTCCTTGCCTTCTGGGACTAACCCAATGATCTTTCACTGTTCCCAATAACCAATGGAACTAACTGGAGGCTAATCGGTATTTATTCGCAGTAACACCAAAGTATTTTCCCAGCATAATCATTGTCCCTGCATATATAGATGATGTATAAGACGATATTACACTACCACGATGTGCAGTGATGTTTACGTCCATTATATTACATTACATTATATTGACCGCTCTGCTAAACGTCATGCATTCTGCACAGGACCGTCACAATTTAACGCTGGAGTACATCTCTACGCGTGATCACTCAAAAATATGCCACAACAGCTATTTTTTATATATATATATATTTTTTTTTTACCCCCTTCACCCCATTACAAGAGCAGATGAGCCAATCGACTTAATGACGTAAATGTGGAACGACACACGCGGGTGTTTTGAACTCCGTTAGATAACCTGACAATACGTGGAAGCCACGCCGAACACTGAGCAGAACGAAAGTGAAGAAATCTTCCGTGAGGACTTTAGACATTGGATTTATATGTTACAGGTGGGTTTTTTTTATTACCGTTTGCTGCAGATTCCCTTAAAATACACCATCAAACTGACATTTTTTGATTGCAAACTGCAATAGAGCGCGTACTATTACACCTTCCCCAGTCATCCTTAAAATGTTGGAAAAGCACATATTCCTGTGTTGTTTTTTTTTAAGGTCATTGGGTCATGTGATTTGCACTGTATGTAAAATGAAAAGTGAAATGAGTGATGTACAGAACGGAAACACAAAGTGTTAAATCAGCGCCTGAGACGCTTTCTCCAAACTCAGTTTGAATCTTTAAGGCTGATGAGCGACGTTAGCATTTCTAAAACAAGTATTCCTTGCATACGAGGCGAATGCACAGAAACGCATTACAGACGAACACAAATACACCGCGTTTAAAAATCAGCTAACTGACGTACCTAGTGGTGGTGTGGAACCGCGTGCCGTGTCCCCTCGGCGCTTTGCCCGTCCTTGCTGGTGGAGTGGCCAGCTGATAATTTTCACCTCGCACGACCAGTGAAGAACACAGCGGAGTGCTGTTGGCCCTTCGCCTGCCACGAGGAGCTGAAGAGCAACGCTTCTGTTGCCGGCATCCCACCGGATTTGCATTTTTGTTATGGCCTGTGTTTTCACTCTCCCGCTTCAGGATCAAAGTAAATGAAGGATGGCCAAGCTTCCCGTTGCTCACCTGATTGAAAATCACTGCATTCTGCTTGGGGACGACAGGCCTGGTGTCAAGCTGCGGCCTCATGCTTAACTCCATGCCGGACAGCGGAGCCTGGAAAATCTCAGACTCCGACTTGTACAGACGGCGTCTCTTGCCAGCTTTGGCTTTCCAGGCTTCCTCTAAGCCGCTCCTGCAGCCATTGTGGTCCTCCACGCTGTCGTCTTCCAAAAGCACCGTGTGGGCCGACTTGCGTCGACTCTTGGAGGACAGTGGCATGGACTTTGCGGTCTCCCGGCTATCAGAACGAGAAGGAGGGGTCGAAGGAGGCACCAAAGTTTGAAACGAAGGCGTGTCGGATGAATTTAGGCCCGCGTTTTTTTCAGTCCTCTTGAAGGTCCAGCAGCTGCCATTGATCTTACTAAGGCTGCCAATGGAGTTGAGAATGACTGTAGCTTTGTTAATGGACAACTTAGAAATGTCAAGGCCGGGCTCTTGTTTGCAGTCCAGGCTGGTTCTGATGCGGTTATTGATGTTAGACGAAAAAGAGCTTGCCTTTGGGACAGTTATGGCATCGAACTCCTGTGGACTGACCTTGACCTTCTGGAAAAGGAAGTAGAACTCTGGGCTTCCTTGCACTGTTTGGCCACCAAAGGTCAGCGTGTCACCATCAAAGAGCTCCAACAAGTCGCCTGACTGGATTCGGACATCGTTCACCCACGTCCCTGTCAATTGATGCAACAAATCAATGACGTGAGTGATGCTGCATTCAGCACTGATGGTTATATAAAAACACTGCTTTTAAACAGTTCAAAATTCAAGCACAAAAATCAGCCTTGGCATGCATCAGAAATTTGAATGTCTGGTAATACAGGAACAACAAAAACACTGACAACTAACACCAACCATAGCTGCTTCGGTCCTTCACCTGGACCTTCCAGCTCTCCTCTCCCGAAGCGTCCGACTGTTTCTCAGCGTGCAGCTCGGCATGCACACGTGAAATGGTTGTCGACTCCAGGGTGACATCACACAACTCCGCCAGCCTGCCCAACCTGAACACCGAGTGCGCAAGCGCCGGCCGGAAAGTGTACAGGTCATTGGGCGAGTCTGAAACGTCCGGAACGGCATTGCCGTGGCTGTTTACAGTACTCGACGATCCTATTCTCAACAGCTGAAAACAGGGCTGGATTCCAGGGAACATGTCGGTATGCCCACGACGGGAAGAGGGGGGGGGAAAGCCAAGATCACGCCAGCCTTCAATTAACGTTCACAGAACTACAGCTCGGAGGTTTTCGACTCATCGTTTGTAGGTTTTATCTACTCGTTAAATATAAAATCCTGTATAAATTAGGGAATGTTTTCCACCATCAGCGTGCGCATATATAAGTTTTTATTATTATTATTATAAAAATGTGTGTTTAGCTTATAAAAGTAAAAAAAAATAATACTAATTAGCTTGCTTTGCTCCTCCACACAGCTGCCTGTCCAGGTTTGTGATGTGTGCTGGAGGTGAGGTCACACTCAGATGCTCTTCATCCTGGAAACCAAACACACACACACACACACATCTGTAAGTTCACATAAACAGCAGAAATATGAAATATTTAAAACTTTCACTGGGGGTTTGTTGCACAAGACACGTCGGAAACATGATACCATGAACATTCGCACAACACAAGCTATTTATTCCCCTATATTAGACATTATTATTATATTATTATTATTTCCCTGAACTACTCCTGATGCTAAGCCCTTCTGCTGTTCAGCTGTTAGCTTAGCTTAGCTTCTGCACCTATGCCCCAGTCTTATTGTTTAGCATGGAGAGCTAGTTCCGGAGCTAGCACGCTAGCTGAAGTGTCCAAACCCCAGTCTCTCTGGTCTCCACTACTCTGTGCGTTTGCTTACTTTTGTTTTAGATCATCACCCTCATCAGCTCACATCGCAGACAGGAGAAACAGGAGGAACTCGGTGCACGCGCGTGCAGTTTTAACGCCAGCAGCTAAGTAAACAGGAAGTGGTGACGGGAAGGCGCTAAAGTCTCGGCGCTCAGCTCAAGGCAAGTCCCGAAACATCAGCTGCAAATAAAGGGCCTCAAAGTCACTAAACTCCTGCTCCTGCAGAACATTAAAGGAGCTACACGTTTAAGGAAACATAATGATAATCGTGCCATACCTACACATGACGCCGGATTAACGCAGACCCGAACACGGCGCCGCTTATTGTGTCCTCTTACTGACTTTTTTTTTTTTTCGTCGACTTCTTCCCAGGAAGTGCTTTGAAATTTGGCGCGCCGGTTTCCTTGCGCGAGATTGAGCACCACTTCCGGTCTATCTGCAGCAACGCCCCGCGGAATCCTCTGCTTCAGGACGACTCGGACCCAGCGCGGTCAGGACACTTATGTCGCCACTCGGCGGTGCTTTAAGAGTGCGTTCTGAATGTAAATCAGTACTCAAGCTTTCACTCAGGTCTGAAGGGTTCGACAAGTTGTCCCTGTCGCGGCGGAAGCAAAAGTCCAGGGGGCGGAGTCAGACGTGATCGAGCTCCTCCCATGTGGGCGGGGCGGAAACACTCGACTGGCCTCGGAAGCGGGAATTCGCAGCTCGGAATGACGTCATTTTCAATCTCAGTGCATTCGAGGTAAACCAAGAACAACAACAACAACAACAAAAAAGGGCACATTTGTGACACTGGTCACTTATTAAAAATAATAATAATTTTTATGTGGTTCTTCAGTAACCCAAGAAATGAAGACAAATATGTCTGATTATGATTTTGGCAACATAACAGGACAAAACAAAAACAAACAAACAAACAAAAACCCCCAATCTTATCTTGTTTTCTTCCTGTAGGATGTTAAAAGAGCAATATGGGAAACTAGCAATAATGGAAACTCAGATAATTTGTTTCACAACCTACAAATATTTTATAAAAATGTCAAAATATAATGCAAAATATAAAGTAAAAAGACATGCATAAAACTATTGTGAATTTGCTCCGCGCGGAGCGTGCGTGCAGTGCACCTGTTGTGAGCACTCCCGATAGTGGTGCATGTCAGAGAACTCGCGCGCTAAAGACTACTTCCTGGTTTTCCTTCGCAGCGCCACGGTACGTCGCACAGGTAGCGAGAGGTGTACCGGATTGGGACTGATTGCGGGAGCTATAAAAAGCCTCATGCAAGCCTTACTATTCCCGTGTTTGCTTTCTCCGGTTCTGACTAAGTTTCTGGTTCTTGTTGTTCAACCCCACCACACCTGACAACAACAAAATAACCTGCACTTTACCTTTAAAAAGACTCGTGGCTGGTGTGAGGGA
>JAQMCW010166829.1:0-11285 GCA_030068335.1 Chrysichthys cranchii
TTAATAAGAGAGTGGGAAGGGTTTATAAAGCCTTAAAATATATATAAATAATAAAATTAATGTAACGTCGCAACATCGTGGGTGTCACCTTTCGCGGGGGGGCGGAATGTAACCCCCGCGATAGGCGGGGGTTTACTGTAATCCTAAAAAAAAATATATGTGCTCAATCTCTATATGCAAACGTTTGTTGATTATCAATAATCTCAAATCTTCAAAACACAAAAATCATTCACAAAAATGTCCATTTATTAAATATACCTCAGAAAAACACAACATTTGTATTTAACCTAAAGTATATATGAAAGAGATTTTCATATCCTTTTCAGCTTCTACGCTAAACACATTAACCCACACCACTCATGCTGCTTCAGTGACCATGCTGACATGAACAGTTTTTACACCTAGTCTAAATCACGATTGGAAACGAGCCAGTAGCTTGGATTATTAAGTGACGGTTCACAAATCGATGTTGAAAATTTGTCCCACCTAACCATTTGCTCTAATTGAGCTCAGCGTGACACCAAATACAATTTTTCAGGATAGGCTCAACCAGTAGCTCTAATATTAGTACTGTATTGAGAATGGGGGGAAAAATTATTTCTACATCCTTCATAATGAGAATATGTGAAAGTTAAATCAACTTCAATCCACTGAATCAGTTTTATCTGGTTGAAGTGACACAAACTTCAAACAGAGCCGGCGATGGAAAGGTCATAGCGGTCGTGGAGACATGCTCCCAGAGTCACACGACACGTTTGGGATTCCTCACTTATCCCTCTTTAGCGTGCGTGACGAGCGAGCGAGAGAGAGAGATACCAATTCCATTAAGTGAAGGGATTTGAGAGGATTTGGGTCCTGCACCTTCCCTGTGAACTAGAACAAGGCTGTAGTAAAGAACTTCAGCATTTTGGGTTTTACACACCCTCATGCTGGTTATTAGTTTATTAGAGAATCAATAAGGGAATTCTGTACATGTACAACATGCACAGTTTTTCAATGACTTTGCTCATTTTAAGAAAGGTTGTGGTATACATGAGCTGATTAGACCATACAGCTGGAGAATATGACAATACAACAACAGCCACAGTCACATCAACAAACTGAAGTGACTCAAATCTGATTTTTTTTGCCTTAATGTGACACAAATCCAATCTTTCAAAATCAGATGAGAGTCACTTTCATATATGGGCCTAAATCCGATACGTATCTGATTCGCAGTTATGTGATGTGAAGGAGATCGGGCAGATCGGAAGTCATGTGACGCATGCTCTGGGCGCCGTCGTCATCAGTCAGCATGAGTGTTCTGTTGATTTGTGCTACCTGTCGAGATATACTCATTAGCAACTTTGTGTTAGGTTTAAGTTTAAGACTTTTAAGCTTTAAGCCCTAGGGTTAAGCTTAGGGTCAAGGTTAGGATTTAGGGCTGCGGCTAAGATGGAGTTTACTCTTTGTTAATCGGTAGCATTTTTTTCCACAAGGTAGCACAAATCATTAGAACACCGGCAGTGCAGCAAAACGTCAGTGGAGGAGACCTACACCTGATGAACTGTTTGCCATCCTCCAGAGCAAAATGCCATGCACACATTAGCTACCAGCATGTCCATTGCATCAGTTTTAATACCATGAGTCGTCTCACAAATATGTTTTTTGGTTTTGGTGACGCAGAAGACTCCTTATGATATGCCAGAATGCATCAGTATCTGTATGCGTTCACGTTACAATTAGATACAGATCACTTGTATGAAATAATTATCAATGTGAACTGTCAAGCAAATCTGATCTGAATTTGGACAAAAAACCAAACAAACAAAAACAGCATTGAGCAATGAGGCCTGTAATGGGAATGTAGCCAATATGCTATCGATATCATGATGTATTAACATCATGGTGCATTTTTCTCAGTATAGACGGTATCATCATGCAGTACTGCTTTTGCACTTTATCTACTGCTGCTTTGCCTTGGACTGTAACCAGTAACTCAAAGTAGGCATTGAAATGTACTCTTGCATAAATAATAAAACAAATGAAATGGAAAAAAAAATGTCTAGCACAAGGTTTCTTTAAAAAAAAAAAAAAACAACAACACCTTTCTTCTGTTGTTGGGTGAAATACATGTTAAATCCAAAGTTGTTCAGATAGTAAGTACAGGTTCTATCTTTGCTTTATTTCTCCCGCTTTCTATGGTTTAAAATAGCGCGTCCATTTGGACGCTTGTAAAGTGAAGGACTGAGCGGCACATCGAGCCTATGCTGAGCGCAGTGTTGAAACCCTGATGCTGGTCATGTGCAAGCAGCCTGAGATCATCTTATACCCTTCCTCTGCCTTATAGGCATCAATTAGCTTTGTTTTCAGATCCTCGCTCAGACGCTTTGAGGAACTTAAGGTTGACTGTTTGAAGGTGTCCAATCTTATACAGGAAGGGCCTCTGTCAGTGCAGGTTTTCTTTCCAACCAAGCAGAAACCAAATCCGAGTCTATTGAAAGCCAAGCTCAGCTGATTAATCTAGTGGAATCAGGCTTAGCCCATGCTTGACTGAAATGAAAACCTGCACCCACAACGGTCCTTTGAGGATAAGATTGGACACCCCTGCTCTAGCTGATCATTCCTAATGAAAACTTCTGACCTGTGTAACGAGTCCTAATAAGTCAATTAAGGCGCGAGTTAAGAGTTAATAAAGTTCAGAGACTGCACAACTGTGGGGCTGTACAAACTTCTGCATTACACTTGGTGCTTTTCACTGCATTAACATTTGCAGGAGGGGAAAATGGTTTTTAATAGTGTGCTGCAGAGGCTGTGTCTAATATTTTTCACTTTAAAAATCAACAAAATCTTTTTTTTTCCCCAACAATTTCACCAGAGGTGCACCAACTATGCATACTAACAAAATATCCGAAATATTATTTTTTTGCCATATCCAACACGTCTAGCAGACTACAAGATAAGAGAAGATAAGGACTGCTCTGTGTGTTGTGTTTTCACTATCTTATTCTCTCTACACTGACAACCCAAGCTGTCTCTGTGGTCTGGGATTTGTGTGTTTCTCTGTGAGGTACATGAGGGTAAAAGAGGTTAAATGAATGCTAACAGCTTAGTGTGCAAGTGGACACATTTTCCATCACATTTGTACTTCCTTTAGCCTTAATCCCTCCAGATTACACGGTCACTCATAACTGTAGTACACCTGCCACACTGCTCAAACAAACACACACACACACACACTCCCAGCTTTCCCCATAACTCTTGTCTGCTGTATGCCTTCTATACTCAATAAGCAACTTATTTTAGCACGGTCTTAACTTGAAGCTCACTTTTTACGATTATATTTTACATAGACTCTAGGAACAGCTGGCTCAATCTTCCACAAGGCACTGTACACCATTTAATGTACACACACTTTGACACAACTGAAAGGATCTCAAACTAATCCCATACCAGCAGTATTTTTAAGTTAACATGTCATTTGTGTAGGGTTTGTTAGATTTAGACTACTCTTTCCTGAAAATATCTGTGATCTATGTTTAAATCTGTATGTTCATTCTCAATGGTTCGAAGCTCATTCGTCAGTGAAGCACACATTTCACTAAAGCTCACTAGGTATGTAATGACATATCACGGGAGCATAAATTTAGATCGATAAACGAAAAAAAAATGACCTGGGATTCTTATGAAATTAATAGTCTACAAAATCAGTTAGTTTTTCCCCACCTGTAACAGATGTAGCAGAGGGTGCAATAACGTTCAATAGATGGACTGCATCTGCCGTCACTGGAGGATAGGAAGTAACATAGCGCTAATGCCATGGAAACACACAGAAGACAGGTTTAAAATGGGAAAGAGCTTTTGTGCGATCGTATTTACTAACAGATTCCAGCAAGAAATCAGAGCGATCTTTTATGGACTGCCAAAAGCCAAAGACAAGAGAAGCAAATGGAGATAGTTGTTTTATGTTTAAGTCTGACTACAACCTTCACATATGTTCATAAATGTTTTTTTAAAAGCCTATTTGTTAACTTTTGTTCATTTTTGATAAAAGGAATTTTAGTTAACAGGCTATTACATTTTACTCCAACCTTTACAAATGCTTATACACAATGTTGTTGCTGGTTACTGTGAAAAAAACAAAACAAAAATTAACCAAAGAAATATTATAGTTGATACAGAATAGAAAAACTAATTTCCCTCATTGATTTTATTTATTTATTTCAAAAATATCATAGGAAATTCGAATCCTGGAACCTATATCATGAATCGAATCAAATTGAATCAAATTGTGAATTTAGTGAATCGTTACCTGCCTACAGATTATTGTACCTGTGTGTACACTGGTTTTTTAACAGAGCTCTCGTCTACATTTTTTTTGTTACAGTGGCACTTCCAAACTTAAAGAAAATTAAGCTTTTCTGAAAGGTGTGAGTGACGTCAAGTACTTTTCTTTCTTTCTTTTTTTAAACCTCCTGACCAATCAGGTCACAAGCTGTGCCATGTGAGGGTAAAACAAACACGGAGGACTAAATTCTGGAGAAAAATTACTTTTGAATCACTCTTAATCTTTATACATCCAAACTGTGTCAATTTAATCTCGATGTGATATGTTAGGAGGACTGTAGTTTTCAAACCTCAAAATAATTTACTGTACATCACAGGTACAAAGTTTGATAGCAAGTAATGCTTCATTGTGAAGAAGAACCACTTTCACAGAAGAACACTTGTGATGAAGTGCGACACAAACACAGACACACACGCACACACACTCAAATACAGAGGGTTAAGTGTGTGCATCTCAGTTTTCTCCACCCCATAAATTGACCCTGCTGTGTCAACACAGCCTTAAATAAAAGCCCACAGTGTGCGTATGATCGTGCGTGCATGCATGCGTGCGTGTGTGTATGTGCAATGTCTTTAAAGAGTTCCACACAGTAAAAATCCTGCCTTTATTTTGCATTAAACTTTCCACCTGCCTGATTGAGTCAGCTTTGTTTAACACAGGGTCTCTCCTGTTATAATCTTCCTCTTCAACCCTTCTTATTCCTTCTCTCACTCTCACTCCACCGCCATGCTTGCTACATCTGAAAAGATGCAATAAAAAGGAGCAGAGCACACACGTACAGTCTCACAAAATCTTACGCAAACGCACACACGTGTGCGCACACCGAGCGACGTGTCTACCTGCATAACTGTTATAAATAAATTTGTTCAGTGGCATTTACACACTGACATACAACAGCTGCGGAAAACCTCTGACCAGGGGTTTCTCGTCATTACTGAGTGTGTGCGAGTTTCAGATCACGGGTCAAGATCGAAGTCTGACATGTTCAGAGCAATCGTCTTCACATTACGAACTTAAAGTGGCACGGACCTGACACTGAGGTTTAC
Organism: Chrysichthys cranchii; assembly: GCA_030068335.1. Classification (NCBI taxonomy): domain Eukaryota; kingdom Metazoa; phylum Chordata; class Actinopteri; order Siluriformes; family Claroteidae; genus Chrysichthys; species Chrysichthys cranchii. The sequence continues at coordinate 5,374 of JAQMCW010166829.1, forward strand.
TAAAATCATTTTAGATGTCCCGATGCACCGACCGTGAGAGCTGTGAGATTCAGTGCATTTATATACGCATGTGCACACTGCTGTCTTCGGCGTCACTTGTCCGCCGCTAAGAAGCGAAAACAGAACCTTGACCTGATCACGAACAGATGATGAGCTGTCAGCCGACCTCCAGAGCATGGAATGTGAAGGTAGCTTCACAATGTGACACAAGCACACCTACGTCAGGAGAGTGCGGAGGCAGTGAGGGGAAAAGGATTCGGACAAGGTAGTGTAGAAAGGGTTTTGTTTTTTTTTAAAGGATTTTCTTCACATGAATTCATGCACCAAGGCCATGAAAGCATCTGAGATGATAGCAGGGTACTGCATTTTACTTTTTTTTATTTTATTTTATTTAATCATACCTCCTATTCATGTTTTTATATTACGTAGTTCACACACACACACACACACACACACACACACACAGATTAAGGGATTAATCCCGGTCGTAAGATTGAGGGGGCCCGAAATGTTTTCTACTTTCTAAGGGGGGCGTCACAGAAAATAATTGAGAAACACTGCCATAGGAGCAATTAACACGGGTCAAGTGCCGCAAAAGCAAACTACAAAGAAATCTAAAATGGGAAACAGCTTTTGTGCGATTGACCATTCAACAAGAAATCTTTTTAGACAACTGAAAGCTAAAGAAAGGAGAAGCAAATGGAGGCAGGTGTTTTATGGTTAAGCTGACTACAGCCTTCACGGTTTCATAAATGGCTTTTTAAGGTCTATTTGTTAGGCCTAAATAGTTATTAAAGAAAGGTCTATCTGTTTTTAACTTTATATTGTAATAAAAGCCTTCAAATTTTAGTCAGAAGGCTATTATAATTTACTCCATTTAAAATTGTCTGTAAATGTTTATTTTTGGCTATTAAGAAAATGAAACAAAAGTATTTTTTAAAAAGAATATTCAGGTGGAGAAAGTATAGCAAAATAATGGTTGTATTTTGTTGGTCATAAAAATGTTTTCTTTTTTTTCCAAAAATGTTGTGGAAAAAACTGGGAACCCACTATTGGCAATCAAACGAATCATGAATTGGGTGAAGCATTACATGCCTGCGACACTGTTAGTCACAGATTTTGTGAACATAACCTGTCCGTAGCATTTCAATTTGCCGAGTAAATATTACAGGTGTGATATTTAAACTTGCCATGAGTCTCATTTCCTGCACAAGCTTTGCATCGATGAGAGTGTGCTATGTGCAAGCCTGGTCATGTGACCTTTACACAGAACGCAGATGAAATAAATGTGAATTTGCATATTACACATATAAAGCAGATTATACAGAGATTTAAATTGAACATAACATTATGACTGAGGAAAACGTTGTGTTTTGAATGTGACGTGAGTAAAGCAGCTCTTCACACACTGCAGGAATCACTGCAGGAGCTACGTGACTAACTCGGGTTTAAATGGATTGAAAATGGAATTACAAGTAATAAACCAAAGATGGATGAAGTTAAATAAGGACCCAAGAGTCTATTTACAAGTGATTTATTTATATCCTACGCTCACAAACAGTTTTCTGACACACGCATGGACCTGGGGTACGGGTGGGTATAAGGTTTAAAAAACAAAACAAAACAAAAAAATCAGCTTCATGATGCATTATACGTGTCGAACAGTGTGCTAAATTTAGGTTTAGCGATTAGTTTTTCCAGAGCCTATGCATCAAAATGAAAAGGTGGGGAAATGAAACAATACTGGGGATATAAAAACTATTTTAATGTCTACAAAGAATAGAAGTTGAAATTAATTAATTATATCACAATACTGACATGGAATCATCTAAACTGTGCTATAATAAGTGATACATGTAGAAGACTGGATATTATTCTATGTGTATTCTGGACAGTCATCAGGCGAAGCGGTCAAACTCCACATGACCTCCATATGTTCCTCAGGGAGTTACACGGTCTGATGGCTGCCTGACCTTACCGTGGGGAAGAGAACTGTTTATTCATGCATGCTGCCCACAGTCCCACTGTATGGCACTGCTTTACTGGAGAAAACCCTGCCAGCCAGCATAACAAAACCAGGCCAGCATAACAACGTATGACGCCCGGAAGTACGCGGACAACACCCGGAAGTACGCAGACGACACCCAGATCACTTGCCTCGCGCAATGCCTCACTCTCTCCCGCAACTCACGGTGCTACCTTGTGTATCGGTGTACTGTACAGTGCATTACCCCAGATTTTTTCTGTGTGCTTCAAGAGCCAATTTTAATTCAAGAGCATGTCTTCTACAGGAACAGACGCCTGGGTAGGTTAGGCTAAGCTGGGCTAAGCTAGGCTGAGATACTTTTGATACTTTTTGAGATACTTTTGGTTTGACATGCGACATTTTCCACTTACGATGGGTGTGGCGGAACGCATTTCCATCGTAACTTGAGGACTACCTGTATATATAGTTGTGTGCTTCCACATTGGCAGCAACAGATTATGGAAGAAACACATATGGGTGTGACATGTTTGTGTGTCCACAAATGTTATTGGGTGTGAAATCTGACCTGATGCAGATAACTCATAATAGCCATTTCCACCCAGAGATTGTGAAATACAGGTGGTCTTCGAGATGTGACAGTTCGACATCCGATTTTTCAACCTTACGATGACGATAGTGATATGGCAAAATTGTAAAAATATTTTTTAGGTTTCGCGCATGCGGCAGGCAAATGCAACAGCGTAAGAGGTACGATGCGTTGGGACGATGCTGGGCTGCTGGCACGTACACAGCTCCCGCCTTGGGAGATGCCTCAGTCTCGCCTTCCAATAAGTACAGTACAAAACTACGTTCAATACATATACGATACGTAGCTTTAGCGATTTCGTTTCAGGGTTTACGTAACTTACATATTTTTATAGCAAACTTTCTATTAAATTGACCACAGTACTGTGTGTAATGCACTGTCCAGTATTGGTACATACACTATGAGTTTAATAAAGTATGTCGCTGTAAATTGCTCTTTCGTACAATGCACTGTACAGTATAGCCTAGCCTGGCCTAACCTGCCCAGGTAGGCTAAATACTGTACTGATTATTATTCTTAGAGACTCCTGGGTAGGCTAGGCTAGGCTAAGCAGTCGTTCAACATACGACATTTTCCACTTACAATGGGGTTATCAGAACGCATCTCCATCGCAACCAGAGGACTACCATTGCCATTAAGAAGACCCTGTCAATATGCCAGCGTTGGTTGTTTCCGATGAAACAAAAAAGCCGGCATAAAGGCACACCGGTGTGTTTCTTTCTTTCTTTTTTTTTTTACCTAGCATTCCTGGAGGTGTGAAGTGTAACACAATTGAGCGTCGGTATTTATTGTACGTATAACATACGACCTGTAAGAAATACGAATACCCTGATACCAACATTGCTTTAAAATCAATAAACGTTAATGACATGTCTTGAGGTGGTTTTACTAGCGGTGCACAGTTGACATTCTTCAAATGCAAGCAAAGTTGCTGAGCATCATGTTTATGCGATCAGAAATATGCTGAAGGAGAAAAAGAAGCAAAGTAGGAAGTGATTCAAGGAAAAAACCCACAGACCTGAGATGCTGAAAGACTGAAGTGTTTGAATTCACCTAGATTTTTCTGTTGTGCTTTCATGCTGCTAATCTCCCTTTCTACAACATCCTAAGGTGTTCTACTGGATTCAGATCCGGTGATGGGGAAGGCCAGTGAATAACACTGAACTCACTGTCATCACACAACTAAATCTGAAATCAACTAAAATGAAACGTAAACTGCTGTCAAGGTAGCTGAGACTGTATTCTCTCTCACGGCGCCAAGTCTCACAAAAAAGTGTACGAAGATCTCCGTGGGCTATAATAGATGCCCATTGCGGAAGTATAATAAAAATTAAGACAAAGAAGAAAAGGAAGAAGAAAACATTCAGTCCCTGTAGGGTGCCTACACACTTTTGGTGCTCGGCTGCCTAATTATTTTTGGATAAGAGAGAAGCTGGAGTAGCTAGTGTTTGTTGTTTGCAGCAAACATATCAAACGAAGAGTGTGCGCCACCTTAACAGAAATGGAGAAAATGTCAAAAGCAGCAGGGTCTGAGAGAGAGAGAGAGAGAGAGAGAGAGAGAGAGAGAGAGAGAGAGAGAGAGAGAGAGACTACCGGAGACAGTGGATGGCTGTCATTTATGGTACACATGAAATTAGAAACTGTACTGAATTGTGTTTAGCCAACTGAGTGATGACTTCACTATCAACAAAGGCTTGAATTTGTCACAACGCAAACAATCATATAAACACTCACCACTAACTGCAACCCACATTACATGTTGACACAGCACTATTTCTATCATTTTCATATCATTTTCATCCCCCCCCAGACTTCTGCCAAGATCAGACTACACCAGATTTTTTTTGTCTTTCATGATGGTCTTCGTGTCAGGTTCAGCGATCATTGAGCTATAAATTCTTGCCGTGTCATGGTCGGGAGACAAGAAACACTACAAGTTTGACCCCAATCAATCACTGTTCACGTCCTTGTGCGTCATTGAGGAGGAGGGTCAAGAAATAGTCCATCATGGGTTCAGAAATACAAACAATTCTGACATGTTTGACTATTTTACCCAGATGTCACATCCCTGTTCTTCAATTATGTCTCAGTACAAGGCCCGTTCATCGTTCCGGACGTTCGGATCTGTCGGCCATGACAAACGACAGTGTTAAAATCAGGCTGCATTCATGTAATTTGATCCCGACACTGATCCCCGAAATTTGATCCCGGGCGTTAAAGGTTCTCTGGACATATTTCACAAACGTACATTCTGACAGAGAACCTTTCGGGAATGATCACTGCATACGAAAGCCACAGTAACCTCAAACACTTGTAACTTGTGAGGAAAAAAAAACGGCTTGCAGAGAAAAGCACTGCTCGTATCTGAAACACGGTTCCTGCTGTGTTGTTTTGCCTGTGGTGTGTTAGTGACAAGGAAATTACAGCATCTGGGTGGACATCCCAGCAAAACCATTTCTCATGTGGTCAGAAATCTGCACTATTTTTTTCCTGACAGAGATGGATTCGCTGTTATAAAGTTGCAGTAGATCTGATATCATAGCAGAATGGCCAGTCTGCACTTTAAGGCACTGTGTAGTGTTCGAATGAGCCAGATTCTGTAGCTCTGTGTGTACGACATATTTCTCAGCTTTGGGGATGACACAGTGCCAGATTAAACTGGCTTTACTGAACCGTACACATTTTAGATTAGGGATGTACCCGAATATGAATACAGTACTGAATAGATGGGACTTTCTAAACGGATAAAAATACAAATTCGAATAAGAGGTGCACTATTCAGGTTTTTGTTTGTCTATTGTGAGTGGTTTGCTCACGCAGTCTGACCTAAATGCTGCCTTAAATAAACCATGTTTCCATACAAACTGTCCTGAAATTCACAAAAGAAAATCTTTTTATTTACAGAGATGCTGCTCCTTTGTACCCACGCAGACCAGCCACTGTGCACAGGGCAGCAATGTGTCTTTTGAGGTCTCCAAAAAACCCTAATCATTGAATTAATTTTAAAAAGCACTTGTTTTCGGGTGGCACAGTGGCTAAGTGGTTAGTACTGTCGCCTCACAGCAAGAAGGTCCTGGGTTTGAGCCCCGGGTTCAACACAAGCACCTTTCTGTGTGGGGTTTGCATGTTCTCCTCATGTCCGTGTGGGTTTCCTCTGGGTACTCTGGGTCCCTCCCACAGTCCAAAGATGTACCGTATGCACTCTTGCACCTCCATACCATCAGAGATGCTGGCTTCTGAACTGAACGCTCAGAACACACTGGAAGGTCTCCCTCCTCTTTAGCCCGAAGGACACGGCGTCCATGATTACCAACAAGAATGTCAAATTTGGACTCGTCT
>JAQMCW010166840.1:0-11284 GCA_030068335.1 Chrysichthys cranchii
GCGACTAATCGACCAATAAAATTGCCGTCGACTAATTTTCATGGTCGATTACGTCGACTAATCGCGGCAGCACTAATCATAACCTCGTCCACTATAACAACGCTATTTTATTCAGCGCCTGAAAATGAATAGCAAAGGTGTACGTATGCAGGAACACCTGCAAAGCTCCTTACAGTAAGCTGGAGAAAGGAATCAGACTGTATTCTGTGTCGTACATATACACCTACGAAGATAACAATAAAAACAAAATTGAAAGTAAGCAATGCAACCGGAGACGCAAGATTTGCACTACTTCAAAAAGCAAATGCATCATAGCCCGTTTCTGTGGGCATCTTTTTTTTTAACAGCAGGTTCCAAACACACGTGAAAATTTTATTTCACTTAAACTTGTAATTAAAATACGTCTCTGATTTTATGCTTTGTGCGTTTACTGCACTGAGCTCTTTTTAAACGAGAAAAACTCTAAAGGGTTTTTTTCTACAGTATAACACACAGCATTTAAGGTTGATGTCTTTTATAATACATAATCGTAGACAGTGCTATACGATGATCCCTCGCCATATCGCGCTTCAGATTTCGCGCCTTCACTGTATCGCGGGTTTTTATTTAAATCGGTCTAATTACATATTGCGGCTTTTCCGCTGGTTCGCGGGCTTTTGCGAGCAATGGGTATTTTTATTTCTGGAAGAGTACATGCGTCCGCATTTGATTTTCCCGCTTCGCCCAGTTGATTTCATACATGGGATGCTATTGGCCGATGGCTAACAAGCTACCCAATCAGAGCGCACGGCTAAGTACAGAATCCTGGGTGCTGATTGACTAAGCGAAGAGGAGCATCATTCCGCTTTGTGTTAGCCAGCATCTCGCGTCTCGCTCACTCAGCATCAGCGTGTTTCACTGTGAACAGTAAACCTTTGTGCTTATCTTTGTGCTTTTTGTGGGTAGCAAAGCCCTTCATGATGTCCCAAAAGCGATCTGTGCCTTCTACTTCTTCCGGGGCCGTGCCCAAGCGCCAACGGAGGATGCTAACGATCGCTGAAAAGGTAAAACTTTTGGATATGTTAAAAGAAGGGACCAGCTACGCCGCTGTAGGACGCCATTACAGCATCAGTCAGTCCACAGTTCGCTACATAAAGAAGGATGACATTAGTTTTGTCACAATTTATTTTTGTCCAATGTTTTTAAAACTGTTTTTATGTATTTTTGTAAATAAAACTCCTCAATGATATACGATAGTTTTTGGTCGTAGTGTAGTCCCTGTAGTGTAGTACTTGTATACTGTGTCAACTGTGTTTACTGTATATACAGTACATCATTTCAATGAATCTTACCCAATATCTAAGAGAATATAAAGGGTTTATGCTGTATAACTGTGCAGGTAATGGTTATAAGAGTGTGGGAGGGGTTATAAAGGCTTAAAATATATAAAAAATAAGCATATAAATTACATGGTTGCTACTTCGCGGATTTTCACTTTTCGAGGCGGGTTCTGGAGCCCAACTCCCGCGTTAAGCGAGGGATCACTGTATAATGATGTTAAAACCGTGATACGGGGTCACGATTTATCATACCAGTGCGCCCTGTTGGAAACCCGGGTCTCTCTAAACCAGCAGAATCGTAACAAAACGAAGCCCTTTGGTGATTTCTGATAAAAAGAATAGAAAAGGCACGGATTGGCCATGATTTCTGCAGCTCCTTAGCACTGATGCTAATACATATTGACCGCAGAGCCACATACATGCACATACACGCACATACACACAGACACATACTGTTCCGATCACCAGAGTTTATGCAAATCAGTGTCCCAGTTTTTACTCTGGGACGTCACTCAGTAAATCCATAATCATGATCCAGCGTTGAGTTAATGTGACCAGCTGTGGCTCCACATGCCGCAAAAACCGGCAGAAAGAAACACATCAAACTGCCCCATTCGCTGAACTTGCGCTTCTAGGCAGATCTGCGTAGAAAGTTCAAAGAGGCAGACGTCAAGCTTAATCGCCCTGATCCTCAGACCTAAAGCTGCAGCAGGATCCGCACATCCTTCTTCTGCTTTATTCTTTAAAAGGTATATACTATACTATAGTATATACTATACTATACACGTTATTTCCTTCAACCTGCAAATAAACTAATATCCTCTTACTAAACTCCCACTAGAAACAGAACTTCTTACTTGTAAATGCAGCCATTTGTACAAATCCCCCTCGTGCGATCCGTATGATTTACACAGCGCCCTCTCTGTTATAATTATGACACAGTATAATGAGTCGGCAGCATGCGAATCAGCGCGGAGGTGTGTGAACCCCATGTTAACATCACTAGGCTGAATGAATCTGATTCCTAACCTGGAGAAATGCGTTATCTGTTGCACTAGTGAGGTGCAGGAAGCCATAAGGTTCAAGAAAGTCTGAATTCTTCTTAAGGACAGATCTTTCACATGAGCTGCATACGTTTTTTTATCCACAGCTCTACACTGTGCTACTGTATTTTCTAAACATATCCAACAGATACAGCGCTATTTATGTTCTTTACTTGTGAGTGAGTGAGTGAGTGAGTGAGTGAGTGAGTGAGTGAGTGAGTGAGTGAGCGAGTGATTATGTGAATGAATCAGTGAAGGAGTGAGTGAGTGATTATGTGAATGAATCAGTGAAGGAATGAGTGAGTGAGTGAGTGAGTGAGTGAGTGAGTGAATGAGTGAGTGAGTGAGTGAGTGAGAGACTGATTATGTGAATGAGTCAGTGAAGGAATGAGTGTGTGAGCAGGTGAGTGATTAAGTGTGTAGGTGAAACAGTGACGGACTGAGTGAGTGAATGTGTGAGTGAATCAGCGAGTGAGTAAGGGAATAGGTGAATCAGTAATGAATTAGTGAATGCATCATTAATTGCATAAGTGAGTGAGTGAGTCAGTGAGTGAGTGAACAAGTCAGTGTGAATTAATGTCTTAGCAAGTGAGTATGTGAGTTAATAAGCAAATGAATGAGTGAGTGAGTCAGTAAGTGAGTGAATGAATCATTGAGTGAGTGATTGAGTGAATCAGTGAGGGACTGAGTGAGTGAGTGAGTGAATCAGTGAGTGAGTGTGTAGTTGAATCAGCACATGGACTGAGTGAGTGAATCACTGAGTGAATTAGTGAATGCATCAGTGAGTGCATGTGTGAGTGAGTGAATTGATGAGTAATACAGTGTGTGAGTGAACACCCAATTGAGAGAGTATGTGAGTTAATAAGCATGTGAATGTGTCAGTGAGCGAATAGTTGAGCGAGTGAGTGAGTAAATATGCGACTGAGTGAGTCACTGAGTGAGTAAGTGAGTGATTCAGTGAATCAGTGAGTGATTGAGTGTGTAGCTGAAACAGTAAGTGAATTAGTGAGTGCATCAGAGTGTGTGAGTGTGAGTGTGTTTGTGTGGGTGAGTGTTTGAGTGAGTGAGTGAATGAATGAATCAGTAAGTTAACAAGTTAGTGAGTGAGAGCTTAAGTCAGTGAGTGAGTGAATGAATCAGTAAGTTAATGAGTGAGTGAGTGAGTGAGTGAGTATGTGAGTGAGTGAGTGAGTGAATCAGTAAGTTAATGAGTGAGTGAGTGAGAGCTTAAGTCAGTGAGTGAGTGAATGAATCAGTAAGTTAATGAGTGAGTGAGTGAGTATGTGAGTGAGTGAGTGAGTGAGTGAGTGAGTGAATCAGTAAGTTAATAAGTGAGTGAGTGAGAGCTTAAGTCAGTGAGTGAGTGAATGAATCAGTAAGTTAATGAGTGAGTGAGTATGTGAGTGAGTGAGTGAGTGAGTGAATGAATCAGTAAGTTAATGAGTGAGTGAGTGAGTGAGTGAGTGAGTGAGTGAGTGATTGAGCATGTGAGTGAGTGAGTGAGTGAGTGTGTGAGTGAGTGAATGAATCAGTAAGTTAACAAGTGAGTGAGAGCTTAAGTCAGTGAGTGAGTGAATGAATCAGTAAGTTAATGAGTGAGTGAGTGAGTGAGTATGTGAGTGAGTGAATGAATCAGTAAGTTAACAAGTGAGTGAGTGAGAGCTTAAGTCAGTGAGCGAGTGAGTGAATCAGTAAGTTAATAAGTGAGTGAGTGAGTGAAAATGTGATTGAGTGAAAGAGTGAGTGAGTAACTCAGCCAGTAAGCGAGTGAGCAAAGTTGGAAACACTGAACCTAGCCTTTAACATGAACTACTAAAACAAATAAAGGCAGCTTTTCATCATGACAGCCCCTTCTACTAATGGGAAAGATCATCTCAAGCTTTCCAGGACTTTACAAGACATTGTTGGTGATGATACTCCACATCTGTCTGAGCGCTGGCAGAGTTTCCACGTGCAGCAGCAGCAGCAGCAGCAGCAGCAGCAGCAGCAGCAGAGACGAGCCAGGAAGACATCGTGGCTCTGCGGCTTTACTCCATCGCATCATTACTTTCACATTCACAAATCATTAAGTTACTATGCTTTACCGCTAAGAGTGGGAGGAGCTCCGGCTTCTCACTCTACAGTTAGAAAATGTACACACTGAGTCAGTTAACCATGAGGGAAATATACAGTTACGGTTATTTACTCTTAGGTTATTTGAAACTTCAGTATGTCCTACGGCAGGGATGAAGGATGAAAGGTATCGAATTTCGAAAAGGTCTGCCGGGCGAAACCAGAAAAATGCCAAAAATACATATACCATGTGATATATGTTGAACAGGAAGCCTGAGGACTTGTTGACGTGTCTTTCAAATGTAATCAATATCCTAATTTCGCCCAGTGTGAAGGGAAAACCTATGTTTCTGCCCCGTTACCTCACCTCGTGTGAGATTTCAGTTGCTCGCACAAACACTTTCCACAGGAAACCCTGTGTATCGATACCAAGAAGAGAAAGAAGTGCTACTACAGCGTATCGGGCATGGCGAAAGCATTTCCTCTTCCTGGTTTTACACGAGTCAGACTTGGCTCCTCTGCACTGGTGAAGCCTTTAGCGCTCAGTGCTGTAAAAACTGAAAGAAAACAAAAGACCCTACGTCGAAATTTGGTTTGAAATCATGTTTCCTCGTCGCTTATTTTAAGCGTCCCAAAAATATCTATGCCACACGTATTAAGTGAAGATGAAGGGCGTGACGCTACGCTTCCCTTCCAACAATCACCAATCATGATATGCTACTCTGAGGTACAGTGTTTACAGTAACGACCGCCTGCATGGACATTCTTTGTTACTTTTTTCTACCACATTCATTTTGTGCATTAGTTTTCTTGCCAATCAAAAAATTTTCGTAAAATGTGCAATTGTGCAAGTTCATATTTTACTCCTGGTATTTTATGTTAACTAAGCCACACTAATCCTTTTCCAGGCGAAAGAAAGTGGACATAAATAGGTGACACCAGTGCCAGGACTGGAAACTGACACTGAGTGCTCTTCATGTGAGAATAACACACCACAGACTTTGTGGATTGTTTTTACACAGCCTGTCGTGTGTGATTCCGCTTGTCCCACCGCGATTCGCCGACAGTCACAATGCTCGATTTGCTAACAAACAACCCACGGAAACATTTTGACGCTTTATAATTCGCTTTAACGTCGTCGAAAGTCTCAGACTCTGTCTCTCTTTTTCTCACCTAGGTTATATCTGTGATGAACACTCATTTCCTCAGTGGCAGCTCATTTACTCGCACTCTCTCACTCTTCCTCTTTCTCTCTGTCTGAAAATGGAAAGGGTGGACTCCTCTACCTTGAAAACTTTCCCATACTGGAAAATTCCAGGAAGCATCGCGACCGTTTCGAAAGCACTTATAATGGACACTCCTTCCATGAATGTTTAATAAACAACCCAAAAAAAGAAAGACAAAAACCTGCACCAAATCGATGTTTTACATTGTAAAACAAGCTGATTTTTAACCCTGCTCTGGTGTCATGAAAAGTCACATTCTTGGTACCATGGGGTTAGTTTGACACATGCTATATGACCAGAATAACACCACTTTATTACAATATTTTGTTTTCCTTGAAATAAAATGGTATGACAATGTGTTATAAAATCCAAATAATATTGCACAAGGCTTCATGTGCGAGTTTCCGGTCGTTTCACCCCGCTGTAGGCAAAAATGTTACTGTTGGCATTGGTTACTATTGGCACAACTAATTTGGTTTTCTTGTCACTTGATCTGGGACAAATCTAGCATCTCTTGCGTTGTCCTGGATGATGCTGTGTGGTGCTTACGGCTGCTGTGGGTGCCTCTGGGGGGGATTTTCATATTTTCAATTTTTTGGTTGGTCCATGTCACAATCTCTGTTCTAATGAAAAATAAATCAAATGCTTTCAAGGGTGTGTCTGCTTGACCCCCATTCCCTTTCGGCCCTCGTTTCTGTCTGACAATATTTCACATCGGAGTTCTTCTGACAGTTTTTGGCTTCTGTGTCCACACCTACTCGTCTTTCCACTTATTTTTTATTTAGGTTTATTTTCGCTTGGGGTCAAATGGACCCCATAGTACCCGTCACATTGAAGGTACTACAGCGAAGCAAAAATAAACCTAAATAAAAAATAAGCGGAAAGACTTTGAAACTATCGAACATGGGTCACCTACTTAGGAAGGCCTTACGAGAAAAATATGTGGCAGGCAAGGTCACTAATCGTGATAGTTTCCAAAAAAAACGTGGTCCAAAGAGGGCTGGGGGTCACATAGACCCCATGGTACTAGAGCAGGGTTAAATCAGCTGAACAAGTCCCTGTGCATGAGTTGTTCCTAAAGAAGCAATAGCGTATTAGACCAAACGAGCGCATTAAGTAAGGGATGATACACAGTGAGCTGGTCGTTACTGGGAAATAATCCCTGTCAGGGTGATACAGGACCCTGACACAAAGCGCCAGGTCATGAATCACCCTGAAAGGGTTTCTTGCACAATAAAGACCGCCTCGCTGTACATTATCCCACTTACTACACATCCACTTAAACACATCAGTAATCTCCCGCAAAATATTCATTTTTATTTATTTTTTTAGTTTAAAAATTACGGCATTGCTTCCGCTAAAAACCAGCACGTTGCGGTCTGTACGCTTAGAAATGCATCCATAGCGTCATAAACTCTCTAGCCTTCTCAGGACTAGCCTACAGTGTCATAATTCACCTTAAACCCAAGGCTAAAATTAATATTAGAAAAATCTTGCATGACAGAGTAATGATTTCATCTAGATCGCTCGTGTTACACCCTGCGTTTTATTCCCTACATACAATACAAGCTTGTACAATAACAAGACAGTAAATCCCCATCTCTCACGGGGGTTACGTTCTGAAACTTTCCATGAAAGATGAAAATCTACTACATATGGACGCCACCCCCAAATGCTTTTTTTAATAGTTTAAGCCCTAAATGATCCTCCCACACTCTTTCAACACTTTCTAGACACAATTAAACACATAAAGAAAACATTTCTGCGCACATCGCGAGGTGAATTTACTGTCGAATTCCTAGAAACGTCACATTTATAGCGAGTACTGCTCTGGACGAAGGACGGAGATCTTGGCAAATGCTGGTTGCTTCTCCCCAACCGTACGTGTCGTAGCCAGCAGCCAATCACAACCAAGGGTAAATGAATAGGGCATTCCGATTGGCCGGACACGTTCCTCCAGCCATTTTTTTTCCCAGTATCCCCACACCGCGTTTTCATAAACAACGCTACGTGTTCTGTGTCTCTTGTGTAAATATCATCTACACTGTACTGTATTTTATATAGTATTAATATTTTACTCCATTTTAATTCATGTTTATATTTTATAATACCGAGGAAATCCGCAAAAAATGTTTATATATTCAAAATAAAAATCCACGAATAGCCGGGGACGTGAAACATGACCCGCGATATCGCGGGGGATTACTGTAACACTATTACAGAAGCTCTGATGTGCAATAATCTTTATTTAACTTGCCTTATGTGGCAATTCTGACTTTTTCATAAAAACAAACTTTTTTTTTTCTATAAACAAAAATATTATTCGAACTCAAGACACAAAGTTTTCTAAATCCTTGTCATTTCCTTGCACGCTGCACCAGACCCGAGCGTACCACACGCCTCGTGGCCCTATACCAAGGCCGCACTCGTTTAACTGCTCTGCTTGTCAGTATGAGGAAGTTAAAGCAATGCTTCCTGCCTCAATTATTACTGCAGAAATTAAAAACAAGTGCCAAAGATACATGGACTGGCAGGAGTCACATGTGTAGTGTCAGAGAGTACAGCGTGTTCACCTTTGGCACAAATGTTTAGCTGAGGAGCAAAAATATGAAAGTGACGGTTAAGGTGCCGTGCGTGGCTCGCAATCTCAGAAGCTGCGTAATGACTCATACCAAGTGTTGGTACAGACAAGAAGGAAGGAAACTTAGGTCATTTTACGGCATGCTATATCACATGGCAGTCTTTAAGTGCGAAAGATGCTGCTCAGACTTGTACTCTCTCATACACTTAAAAAAAAAAATAGAAAAGAAAAGAAAAGAAAAAAAAAGAAGTCACTTTCCGGTGTTTCTGTATTTCCTGCCTTCATTGTTACACCACTTCGCCGTGACATTCTGCTCATGCCCTGCTTTGACCTAGGTGCCTCTTGTCTGCATAGCGGACATACCGAATGTCACTCAAAATCATGTGGTGATCATTTTTTGTTTTTTTTTCTCTCCACTCCAGCTGATCAGAAGATGAGATTTTTTTTAACCAGATTTGTCTCGAGCGTCCGTTACATTCCCCGGGTCTAAAGCTTCACCGCCTCCTGTCTCACAGGTTTACCGAATATAGCACAAATAACTTGTTCGCCTGGTCGAGCAGCTTTAACTCTTTCAAGCATGAATTATTATAAACCCAGTAATGAAGACTTTCAGCTGTTTAAAAAAAATAAATAAAAACGCATGCAAATTCGCACACACACACACACACACACAAAACAAAATTCACATTAATAAAAGTTAACAATATTTGCAGCTGGAATCTAAAAACTAAAATGACATAAAAAGCATTACATTACATAGGTTAAACTTATAATTAACACTTCAGGTTTACAGCTTATAGCTCTTCTGAACCGCATATTTAGCTGTCTTAGATGTGTTTTAACAAATAAAGCCTAGTAATAATTATTTACTTTGGCACTGAAGTTACACAACGTCTTGTTTGTTTTGTTACAACCTGATTTTTTTTTTTTCTTTTCCTTTACAGGCTTGATTACTTTTTGTGTCTAATCATCCGTCACTGTCAGCGATATTGGATTGGGAGCAACACTTAATGGAGTAATAAAAATATATAAATAAATAAATAAATAAAAATCAAGATGCTCTCTATAACCCTGGAGTGGTTCGGAGGAGATTCACAGCCTTAAATGAAGAGCTTACAGAAACCTTCAAGCTTGACACGCAATGCACATGATCTATAGACATTATAATAATACTAATAATAATAACGCATGTTCATTTATATCAGGTACTTCTTCCTAAATGAATATACCACTTCATCATCATCGTCGTCGTTAAAGAGTGGCAAACATATTAACTCGCATGTCTGGTCATTCAGACACGTTTATTTGTGCAGCCTGGGGCATTTAGTGCTGTGAACCATGTCTGAATTTTCTGCAAAGACGCCTGGGTAAATAATAAAGACTGATAATGATGGTGGGATTACGAGGGGAAACGTTGCTTGGCTTTCACCCACGCAATTACTCATTGCGTGATACAGGGTTTTTTGTTTATTTTTAAAGGCGGATGATGAGCTCAAGCAGATGACCGATATTAAAGACTGTTCTTCTCAAATGGGTTCCTTTAATAAAGAAAGAAAGAAAGAAAGAAAGCAAGTAGGTGAATTGGCAGCACTTAATTGCCCCCAATGTATGTGTGCATGTGTGTGTGTGTGTGTGTGTGTGTGCGCGCGTGTGCTGCCATCATAATGCACTGGTGTCCTATCCAGCCTGTTTTCCCACCTCACCCCCTACATTCCCGGGATCGACTCCAGATCCCAAGGGACTCTGACCAGGATAAATCGCTCCCAGAAGATGAACGGATACGTCGCAAACGTTTACAGAACAGGAGGAAAAGTCTAAAGTTGCGATCATGAAAGTTCTGAAAACTAAGCAATTCAGAAGTTTTCCTTGGGAATAATGCGACAGGATGAGACTTGCCTATTCACGGACAGAGAAAAAAAACAAGGATCTGATAAACTCAAGTGTTACGAAATGTAAATTCTACCAAAATCTATGTTACACGTTAAGCCACCTCCACACCGTACGATTTTCTACATACACCTCACGTTGTAAACGATTTCTTGGTTTGTGAAGTAACGTGTTCAATTTAGCGATATTATAACCATAGACACTCAACGACAAACTCATGGCAGTGATGGGAATTTTTTTCATTAAAATCACAGTGTGAGAGCGCTGCTAGGACACGCGTCTACAAGTGACCAATAGGACAACAGCGTAGGATGAAGCAAGAATCGCAGGACAGCCTCAAATACGATCGTGGCCATAGCGAAACGTAAACGAAATGTAACAACGGACAGAAAAATGTCCTGATGCAACGTTTGGGTTTAGGTTTTCTGCATGAGCACAATGACGTGTACTAATGCGCTAGCTTTAATAGTGTAATAATCGACGGACAGTGGTAGCTTAGTGGGTCAGATGCTGGACTACTGATTCGAAAGTCGTGAGTTCGAATCCCAGCACTGCCAAGCTGCCTCTGCTGGGCCTTTGAGCAAGGCCCTTAATCCTCAACTGCTCAGTGGTACAAATGAGATAAATGTAAGTCACTCTGGAGAAGGATGTCTGCCAAGTGACACTAATGTAATGTAATATTCTGATACATTAGCGTTTCTATAATAACACCTGTTTCACAGTGACTCCTATGGCAGGCGCTTAGTTTTACTTTATTTAACATTTCTGGAAGGAGTCTCCAGTGTCAGGGTACAGTGGAACCTCGGCTTGCGAGCATAATTCGCTCCGGAGATGTGTTTGTAATCCAAAGCACTCGTATATCAAAGCGAATTTCTCCGTAAGAAATAATGGAAACTCAGATAATTCATTTCACAACCCACAGATATTTATATAAAAATGATTAATACAAAATATAAAGTAAAAATACATAAAACTGTCATGAATTTGCCCACGTGGAGCGCACGTGCAGAGCACCTGTTCTGAGCACTCCCAATAGCGCCGCATGTCAGAGAACTCACGCCGCTAAAGACTACTTCCTGGTTTTCCTCCACAACGCCATGGCGCATCACATGGGTGGCGACAGGTGTACTGGATTGGGACTGATTGTGGGAGCTATAAAAAGACTCACGCAAGCAC
>JAQMCW010166883.1:0-11279 GCA_030068335.1 Chrysichthys cranchii
AGGCTGCTTCTGCTGGAGCGAAGTGAATCTGACATCCAGGGGCTAGGAGGAGAAGATCTGGCACATCTGGAGACAGGTGTGGACAGAGTGTTAAATGCTGAGGAAAGAGAGGAGAGCAGTGACGATGCTGCAGTTTCAGTAGGAAGATTAGAGAAAGATTCGTGTGAGGGTAGGGAAGCAGTGACAGCAGAGGAAAGAGAGGAGGGAGGAGAGGATTCTATGGACTGTAACAGTGGGGGTAGAGGAGCAGAGGCAGAGGAAGAGGGTTGGAGAGGAACACAGAGGGGAAAATGAGATGAAATGGTGGTCGGACAGATGGAGAGGGGTAACAGTAGGCTCAGAAGAAGAGCAGTTTCTGAGGAAGATTCCAGGTCAAGAAGGTTTCCAACTTTATGAGTAGGAGGTGAGTGTAGCTGGGAAAGATCAAAAGAGTTGAGTAAAGGGACGATGATTGCAGAATAGGAGGCTTCTAGATGAAGGAAGTCTCCTAGAAGTATCAGTGGGGTGGCATCTTGTGGGAAGGAACACTGGAGAAACACAGCACGAGTCTTCTATTAAGTATGCAGTCAGATGTCAGCTTGGCTCAGGGAAGAGGACACCCCTAACTTGCATAGTCCTAAGGCACATTGGATCTTACCATCTCATCCTGTGTATTTGTGGTATGATTTCCATGATTTGTGTACTCAAAAATGTTTTATCTTTAAGTCTAGACAACTAACGTAATCATAGATAGATCGATAGATAGATAGGTAGATAGATAGATAGAAAGAACTTTATTAATTCCTTGGGAAGGTTCATCTGGGAAATTTGGTAAAATTTGATGTATAAATAGTCATGCAAAATGATGTAATAATTTGTTAATTCTTCATAATACCCATTCCTCTGTGTGTGTGTGTATATATATATATATATATATATATATATATATTGCATTGCAGTTAAATATGCATACACCCTTTTAAAAAAAAAAGCTCCTATAACACTAATTTTGTTAAAATGCTAAAATATTCTATTTTTTTTTATCTTTCCCTTTGCCTTAATAATTTCATCATTATTATTTAAACATTGCATATTTAATTTCCAGAATCCCCTCCTTTTTCAGTTCCTAGAGTAAAAAAACCATGCATACATACATCTTTACACATCTTCTTTACACATCTCATTCACATATACAGCCAGGTTTAGCTTTAAGACACCTCTACTCTCATCACAAAAAAGGGAGCTCTGAGTTTGCTTAATTAGAAAATTAGGGATATAGCTCAATAAGAATACATGAATATTGTTTAGCATGAACAGGTAATGTGTTCAATACAGACACAGATGTGAAAAAGGAGGCTCAGAATTTTTTTTTTAATCATTATTTGTTTTTTAGAAAGTTTGCCTGAAAGGTATTTGATTGAGACTAGAGGTGTGCATCGAACTTTGCATCCCATAGGATGCACCAAGCATTGCACAAATGGCAGGTTCTTACTTTCACACAAGTGTGAGCAAGTGGTTAGATGCTGTACCTTAGCGTGAACATTCATTGATTCATATTTAGCCACTAATTTGTTTATAGTTTATGTAACAGTACCACCTTCATTTCTGAGAAAATACCCCCCCCCCCCCCCCCCCCATAGTGGCTTTGGATTACCCTTTTTTATTTGGATATAGATTACCCTGAAAATCTCTATTAAACCTTATGCTCATAGATCCTCACGGTGCATCTGAGGCAAATATGTTACACACAACTATATCTTTATCTTTTACAATAGTTTTATGTTCGAAATTGTTACCTTGCACTTTGTACTTAAAGTTTGTAGTGGTGAAAGTGAGAAATTTCAGAGCATTGTGTGTGCATGTAAAACATCTGAGAATCTGAGAATACTTAAGTTTCCATTATCCTTTCGACTGTCACCAGAGAGAGCACTACATTCACTCTGCTCATACCAAGATACCAAATCATGTATCCTGTAGACAAGTCATTTGTAGGAACATGACATTTAAATAGCAGGACATTTTCTTGGGCCTGTTCATCTCTCAGCAGTCAGACGGGATTTCATAAAAAAAAGTCATTTAAAAATGTGCTGCCTGAGATGAATGGATTTTCATTCAAAATGGACAGTATAAATATAAAAGAAATATATTATGAAGTAAAAGATGTTAAAAAAAAAAGAATAGAGTGGTCAATGAAATGAAATTAATTGATCAATCAGTTGCAGGACACCATGTACATATGCATTCACGCATTGTATCACACCTACAGCTAATGCCACATAGATAATCTACCGGTATGACTTTATAGGTTGGAGAAAACAGTGGAACTAGGGACCCTTGAGCTGTAACACAACAATGCTACCCAATGCACCACTCTGCTTCAGTCAGTGAATGAATGAATGAATGAATCAGTAAGTCAGTCAGTCAGTCAATTGATCAACAAGTAAATAAATAAAAGTAAATGCACAGGCATGAATACTGAATATATTATTAAATATTCTACATTTTTTAAATATTTGGAACATGCCACCATCATGAGGATCATTTGTAACATGAGATCCATGTTTAGGTATTTTTTTGCAGTTATAATTAGATTTTTTTTTATATATAATTTACAATACTATGTTTTTTGCAATCAAACAAATTCATTTTTTAAGAAAAAATAGTAAGGAGGAGCTTAAGTAATTAAAGTCCTAATCAAAAGCTTTGGCTGCTCAAGCTCTTCTGCTTCAGATTGTCCTTCAGAGAGAAAATGAGTGGGGAAAAAAAGAGGCAGAGACATTTTAATTCACCATAGCAAGCACATATTTTTGCAAGTCACAGTCCATGGACATTACTTGGTATAAGATTTGTAGTAGCCATTGCTGTTGTATCTGTTCCATTATACGTCTCTTCATCTGCTTTTTTTTTTTTTTTATCAGGACTGATAAACAGATAATGATGACTTCTGCTTCCACAAAGTATTGACTTATTCAGTGATTTTCCTGCTCAGATCTGCATTGATACAAGCCTCCACTCCATGTACTTCTTCCTTTTTGTTTTGATTGGTTGCTTGACTGAACCAATCATGTCCAATTTATTTTCTGAGAAAGATCATAAATAATAATAATAATAATAATAAAAAGAAACACTAAGGTGAAGTAAACGAGCAAGCCCTGATTGCTGTTTTCCTAGTGAGATATATACATAGTTGATCATACGTATGCATAATGAAATGTACACTTTATTGGTGCAGTGGAAGTCGGCTCACTTGCCTTTTGGGAGGACCAGGTTCATTTTCTGGTCAATATAGAAAAGAAATCTCTTCACATAATGCATGTAAATGATCTTGGATTCGAGAAAAGTTTCTCCAGAAGCTTTCTCATGTGAACAAGAAACTATATTTTTTTGTTTGTTTGTCCAAGTCCCTTTAGGGGGCTCTGTAAAATACCACCAGTATATTTATAAGAACCTAATTTGGGTTGGCCATGTAGAAATGTACACCACTGATCCTGAGCGAATTTTCTAAACCATTTCCTATTCTCTATGGTATTACTAATCGACTAATAATGCAATATATTTTTGGCCACTAACACTGTGTGATGTTGTTCCATCGCAACTGAAATGGGCTTCGCCCCAAAGAAAGGTGATCATTATCCATGTTGTTGTCAGGGATGCTGTATGTCTGTGGCCTCCGGACAATATTTTCTACAAGCCCCCCCCCCAACTCACCCATCCCTGCACACCACACACACACATTGTGTCACACACTCACACAATGCGCATACCATTAGCAAATGGCATGATAAATTATGTCTCTGTTGAAGGCTGCTTTATGTCAGGCTTTTAAATTATAGTTAAAGACAGCTAACTTTAGGCTCGCTATTAGTGACTGTGTTTGCCAGGTGTTTATGATAGCTAAGTAAAGAAATCTCACCTTTTTGAGATCTTTATTAAAATATTGTTCCATAAACTTTTGTGCACTTCTGCAATCGTTTTCTATTTTTATTTTTTCTCTACTTTCCGGTGCACCTGATTTGTAGCAACTTACCACGTTGATTTATTTATTTATTTTTTAACTGGAAGGGGCATTGTGGCTTAACTTTTTGAATAATGCATCAAAATAGAACGTAGCTCAAAACTGTGGCAGCCCTGAAGGGCAAAACACAACAGCAACTAGGGAAGCACAACAACATATCTGTAGGGAAAAACAATGACAAATATGTAAAACTGTGTTTACACATTACTATCAATAGGTTAATGTTTTTTTGAAGCATCTTTATTTATATCTCATGCCATCAGTTCACATAGTAGCTATGCAGTCATTTCATTTTAAATCAGAAAATTCCAAATAGTACTAAGAGAGAGTTTCTCCTGTTTTCCTTTCTCTCTACCTGTCCCTCTGCATAATACATGATATAGTGTGTTTGCCTTTGTTTTAGCCTTTATGTGCACTACTGTTGCTAAAGTTAGAAAATGTTGTCTAAATCTGACCCTGAACTTTTGTAAACTAACAGCAACACCATTTAACTGAATGTTTGGAATGCTAGTCATTATTCATTAGAGACTGGTAGGTGAACAGTTATGGGATCATCATTTTATGATGTCTGATAATTGAGACCAGTAACCAGTAGGCTTTCGTAGGGAGGGGGTAGCTCAGAGGGCTAAGATGTTGGACTACTGACTGGAAGGGCGGGAGTTCAAATCCAAGCACTGCCAAGCTGCTCTTGTGGGGAGGGGGAAGCTCAGAGCGTTAAGACTTTGAACTACTGACTGGAAGGTCAGGAGTTCAAATCCAAGCACTACCAAGCTGGGCCCTTAAGCAAGGCCCTTAACCTCAAATGCTCAGTTGTATAAATGAGATGATAATGTAAGTGTTAAATGATGGTAATGTAATGTGTAGGCAACTCAAGTTCTTTCACTCCAACTTTCATGGACCTTGCTTTGTGCACAGAAGCATTGTCATGCTGGCCCAATATTTCCAGAGAAGGGAAACTGTAACGCTACACCTATCAAATACATCTGGTTTATGTGCTTCCAACTTTGTGGCAACAACTTGGGGAAGGCTCATATATTGGTGTGGTGTCCACAAACCTTTTGCTATATGGTGTACATTAATGCATTACCATATTCATTTGACATTACAAACATAATTAAAATATATTTCACTGGAAAAAACCCTTTATAATTCAGAAATAGAAAGCAATCTGTATCTAAACAAAATAATATCAGTTATATATAGTGATGCATAGAGAAATAAAATGTGTAATAGCTCAGATATTGTAGTGCAAAAGTTCTGATTTGTGCCTGGTGTAAACCACGATACAATAGGACAATGAGGACAGCCTGAAACTTTAATCCAATTTTTCTCTTCATTTCTCTCTGCAGTGATTTCTCATAATAATGTATATAAATCCCATGCACATAACTGCAGTAATGGGAGTTCAATGTTAAAGTTTAAATGTCCCTTCAGGATAATTACAGTTTCCCCCTCTCTTTCTACAAAGCCTTTATTCTCTGCATTCCCTTTTGGATGTTTCACCAATACTTCTTACATGAACTGTATCTGTATTATGTGGCTTCTTCTTATTCCTCCAAGGATGAAAATGGTAAAGCTGAAAAACAAAGAGTAATAATACGTATAAACAGATTATATTAAAAATGACTGTGATTCACCTTCAAATGCAGTGTTGTATAAAACAGCTGTTAATAATATAAGATGATTGATTTTACAGTTTTAGACAAAATGTTTCTACAGAATTTAGCTAATAACGAAGGGCGATGTCTTCAATTATTTTCAACTTAAATGTGAAAAATATATTGCGGTGCCCTTATAATAGATACAATACAGAAAATGTAAATGTGAACTTCCTGAAGCTAACCTTCTGAAAAATTTATATAAATTGGCTGATGTGGTTAAATTTCATTTGACGTCAAATGAAGAAAGTCAATCAGCAACTTGTTTGTTCCTAAATTGGCACCAGGTCTTACACAGCTGCTTGTTGAAGTGAAATGTCAGTGTAAGGATATTTAATATTTTTAAGAGAAAGCAGCTGTCCTTTGATTGATATTGACCATAAAAACATTATGGTACAATGACTGCTTAGGATGAGGAAATCTTCAAAATAGCATCTAACCCTTCAGGCCTTCTGCTGCTGTTGATGACAATATTAATAAATGATATTAAGCACACAGACAGCCACTGCTAGCTATCTTTTCATAATGAATAGAAGAATTATTAGACTGAATTACATAATATTTTGTGTGTATTTGTGTTTTTCACCCTGTAAGCTTTCATTTAGAAAATTTACAGTCAGGCCCATAACTATTCACAATTTCCAGTAACACAATTTTCATTATTTTGTACACCTTAGCTTAGGTTTGATGTCTCATGAAGATCCAGGAACATGAATGTCAGCCCTCTCCACCTCAGTCCCAGCTGATAATGAGAAAGGGAGGGGTCTCATGAAGTATGGCTTGCGTGCTGGTCAGTACGAAGGGTATGCTTACCCATTTGTAGTGTCCCCAGGGTGTGCTGAACACTGGTAGGTGTCTTGACTCCTTGCTTACATAAATTTTATGGTATGCAATTCCCTGGTCCAAGATGGAGAACTATGAATTTCCTCTCAGGCTGTCCAGTAAGTCCTGAATCTAGGGCAGTGGATGGCCTTCAGGGATGGTCTTATGGTTGAGATCATTGAAACCAATACACAGAGGTAGTCTGTTGTCTTTTTTGTGTACACACAGTACTGGTGAGGAATAGGCTGACACTGACTTATTGATCTACCCTAGATTTTGAATATACTCCTTTACCTCTTTATACAGTTGTTGTAGAATGGAGTTGTAGCTTTTCTGAAAAAGGAATGTTGTATAAAAGGCTACATAAGCTACTATCTTATCACATTTCATGGACTATATTATATTCCCTGCTGGAGGACACTGCTGAGAGCTACTGGATTAATAATAATAACAAAACAAAAGCAGATTTTTCCTACAAAGATTTTCTGGAGACTGCTCATGAAGAAGAACTGGGACTTCACTGACTGAGCTAAGTCTCATTTCTGCTTTAGTATATATGAACTATGGATGGACTAATTAAGGACTTTTTAAAACTCACAAACAAGGTGAATAATATAAGTTTGTACATTGTGTATATAGTGTGGTAGTGGCAGTGTGTAAATGTGTCTGGTGGCACCACGATTGAGTGCAATAACCTTTGGTCTGAGTTCCCCTCCCGCAATTTCTGTTACTGTAATAAATGCCCCTTTTACCGTTCAAATTCAGGGTGGTTTTTACAAGTTCTAAGTAATAATTAACAAAATAAAACTGATGCGGACTGCTTTGTTCAATTTACGTTTTCAAATATTGTTAGAATTGTGCTATATATTGGGAACAAATGGCTCTTCATCATATTCCATACTAAAATAACTTAATTTCCTCCATTGCAAAAGAGCTAAAAGTCCAGGCTTATTCATTGTATATGTATTTAGTGTATTTAGCCTCTGTAAAGCTATATTGTTCAATCACTGAATGATTTCGGAGGAACAAAAGTAAAATGCAACATTCACATTCATGAAATTCATTGCTTCAGTATCGAATTGGTAAGTCATTAAGTTAAACTAAATGTTAGGAATTCCAGTGAACTCACTAGCAGAAGCAGGACTGAATAATGCCTATTTTAATGAGGGGAATAACTGGCACTGCAATTGTAGATGGCGGAGGGCTGATTGCATGATGGCCACTCCAGCTAATAATATCTGCTGGGGGTTAAAAAAAAAAATGAAATAAAGACAGAAGGTGGAGAACACAAGCACTAAGGATTAAGGCTACACTACCCATCTTATTCAGTACTTGTTTTCCATTATTATTTTTGTATGTTCAAACTAAATGAGCAAAAATGAGCAAAACAAACATAACATAATAATTAACATTTTGTACTCAAGCAAAAGGACCAATTACTTATTTTTTTGGAACAAAATTAGAACTACATCTTAAAAATTAGGAAATTACATAAGTGTATTAATTATAAGGGGCTGTTATCCCATTTATTGATAATCATGTCAGCATAACTGGCAGAGTAATTGCTGACTGTGGTGTTCACAATGAGGGGCAGAGAGACACAGATAAAAATCATTTCAATGAAAAATAAAGATTGATTTGGATAATAAATTGCCTGAAGATTTGACATATGTGGCTTCACACGGAGAATGTGTTTTAACGACTGTAGAAACTTCTACTGAGAATGTTGAATGGCTCAACAGTTGATTTTGTTTGGCCAGTGTAACTTTATTCCATCTCTGCCATCAATTTACCCCACTTTTGGGAAGGCCAACCAATCACAGTAGCAGCAGTTTTTATACAGAGGGATAAAACAAGTATTAATTGAAGACAGCTCTGGAACCTCCAAAACAACATGAGCCAAATAACAACACATCTTACATGCCATACTCATATTCATACTCTTGCCATAATACATTGCATTTCAAGTATGACAATGACACCAGTAATGAGGGATTTCCATGCTCTTACAGATTTTCTAAATACCATTGGGGAAACTTTACACACATATTTAGACTTAATTACTAATTAATTTAAAGGAAGTTGTTTACAATATAAGATGATTCAGTCTAGGGTTTATCAACATCCATCATGTACAGCTGTGCAGACAGAAGTGTGATAAATTCCACTTTAATAGTGCTTACTGGTGGGTCTTATGGTCAGAATTACAACTTCTTTTATGAACAAATTGATAAATGAGTTCATGTTTGTGGCCATAGATAGAGCTTTCAATAAGATACTTCCAGATCAGCAAACAGGGATAAAGGAAAAATGGTTAAAGAAAAAATGGCTAAAGAAATCCACAATCACAAACGCTTCAGTAAGTCACTCTGGATAAGGGCATCTGCTAAATGCTGTAAATGTAAACTGTTAATGTTTTACAAACTTAGTCTCCAAATTTTCATGTGACTGAAAAACTGTGGTCTGAATTCAAGAGGGTAGTCAACTTGCACAAACTCAAGAATATAATGGATCTTAAAAAGTTGTGCATGGAGGTGTGGTCCAAGATCACTCTGGAGATGTCTATAACTTTGGTAGACACTAGAGGAACAGACTCATTTTTGTTCTTTCCAGAGAAGGAGTCTGTAATATATGTAAGGGCACTAATAATTAAATTTTGTTTTAAATATATTTCTGTTTGGAGAAAAAAGAAATTATGAAGCTCGGTCGCATTTGACATCCCAGGGTAAAGCTTTGCACACAGTGTCCCCAGAATATGCTCTCCAGAACCTCTGTGGCCCTGGACTTTTTTTTATATTACTCATTAAATCTCCATTTTAAAATTCCAGTTGATAAAGAAAGAGAAAGGACATGCACTGGATATTATCCTCACTGAATAATTCCAGTTTACAGTTATTGCAAGTAATGAATGCTTGTGCTCATGATTAATCTAATGTTAAAGGAGAGTGAGGGATGATGGAGAAATTAAATCTTTTATTCCTGAATGCAGAAATGTCACTTTGGGAGTAACTTGTGGAAGTGAATCACCATTGTCAGGTTTTCCCATCTGAAATTTTTAAATGGCCCTGCATGCTAGAATAACAAGAATTACATGCTATGAATGTACCAGGAGCAACACTGTGAATAAATTGTGATATTTAATTTTATTTAACATGCACAAATTCACTTTGACAGCATTCTCAGCATGGCACATATACTAAATTAGATGGTACGGTTCTGTGAGAAATAAAAACAAATCAGCATCCAGCATCTGGTCAGGCTTAATTTACTTTTCAGCAGATTAACTTTTATATAGTTCTCATGCTGAAATGAAATATTGGCATGAATAAAGTTCATGAAAACAGAAAGGCTGAATTATCCTAAGGGGAGCTGTGGCTTATTCCAGTGCTCATTAATCATAATTATGCCATCAAAATGCACAGGGAACTTTCGAATATTAGGATGAGTGTGTTGATATTGCTCAAGCCCTCGGGTCAGTCCACTTGATGGGTGTCAGGGGCTCAATTGCTAATTACATCTGACTGGAAATTGGATGCCTCGCTCAAGTGATAGCGAATCTGAGATTTAAACATCATGCCTGAAGAAGCCCATTTAAACTTTACATAAGCATGTCTCCTTCAGTCGACAATGCAAGATACCTTGATTCCAATTAATCACCCCCTCTTGATTTCATGCTTAATGTTTGTGTGTTAGGATGGATAGTTGTCTTCTCTCTCAACCAGATTGCATATTATATAAACAATGACTATGTTATAATGACTAAGCAACGTGCCATAAAATTTATTTTTTAATTGTGAAGACATCATCCAAGGCTATTTCTGGCTGATATTTTCTTTCATCTGACCGGACATAGAGCTTAATCCCCTCCTGGATAACTTCAAGGTGATTTAATAAGTTCATGTGCTAGGCAGATTCATCGAAGATTTCCTTATGTTCTCCTGTGTTCATTTGAGGACATCACATTTTCTCTCAAGTTCAGTAGTTATTAGGTGCTAAAAACGGATGCAGTGAGGACAGATTACATGGCACACAACATTAAAGTTTGGGTCTCAGGAGGATGTAATGTTTTCTGCATATTTTTGGCTGTTATCATCTAAGTAAATAGGTTGACTCCAATAATGCACAAAACTATACCAAGAAGCCATTTGCACTAACACTGATTTAAATAGCAAGCAAATACAGCCAATATAAATCCTGTGCTTATAAGGTGCATCAACATTTTTTTTGTTAATTTTCAGCTTAGATAAACTTTTCAGGTGTATTCAAACAAAATCAGAATGATAGGTTGTTTCTTTAATCCCAATTTTGGGTTAAATAAACTGCTATTATAATTCCCATAATTCTATGCCAAATATACTTATGTGTAGGTTGTTCAAATATTCAAATATTTTGGTCTTAATTTCCCATTCCCTTTATATCCTGTCATAAATAGTAGACACTTACAGTGGTGTGAAAAAGTGTTTGCCCCTTCCTGATTTCCTATTTTTTTGTATGCTTGTCACACTTACATTTTTCAGATCATCAAATCCCATACAAATCCCATACAAATCCCATACATAATCCCAATTTTGGGTTAAATAAACTGCTATTATAATTCCTGTAATTCTATGCCAAATACACTTATGTGTGGGTTGTTCAAATATTGCATTGTACTAGAAATGAGTGGAGATGGATAGCTCAGTTGGTAAGGCATCGGTGTGTCACACGGGAGACTGGGGTTCAAACCCTGCTTAGTACACAATGAGCTGGATACAGTGTGGGTCCTTAGGCAAGACCCTTAACGCTACTGCCTACCTCATACCATG
>JAQMCW010166895.1:0-11279 GCA_030068335.1 Chrysichthys cranchii
TGTTGTCATGAAATTTAAAATCACCTAATTTTTCTCTTTAAATGATACATTTTCTCAGTTTAAACATTTGATATGCCATCTATGTTCTATTCTAAATAAAGTATGGAATTTTGACACTTCCACATGATTGCATTCCGTTTTTATTTACAATTTGTACTATGTTCCAACTTTTTTGGAATCAGGGTTGTACCATTGGTCATCAGTTGGGTTGAAATTTGGTAACTGAAGGCCATAACGTATGATTTACATAATATTCATTTTCATGAACCCATTCAGTGAGCCCTTTTGCCTTGTGTATGAGGGCTTTGTCATTCTGGAAAAGACCACTTCCATTAGAATAGAAATGCTTCAATAGGCTAAATGTCATCAGACAGATTGACTTTGTACTGATTTTCAATGACCCAAACCATGAGAGTAAAATGTTTCTCATGGCGTAAACGTTTTCTCCCCTTTATTTGTGTCTTGGTTAGTAGATATGTAAGGAGACACCAATAAATAGATATGTAAGGAGAGTCACCAATAAGACTTAAGGTAAGCATGTGATTGCTTTTCTGGCTTGCTCAATCAGATTAATGAAATTACCTGTGCTCATGCCTCTGAGGTTGACAGGGGTTTTTTTTGTTTTGTTTTGTTTTTAAACAGTTAACTGCAATACAATGAAGCATAAACGCAAAATACAAATTATAGTCTGATTGACAATGGTCAGATGCACAATAGACTTGTAAAAACAGCTAGGTTGGTGCCAGGATATTGTCCATGTTCTTGGTTGAGGTTGTGTCCAACTCTCAATTTGCAGTCACATATGTTTATTTTTTTCTGCTCAGCCCTACGGGATCTGCTAATTTGGCACTTCCTAGAGTAGGCATAGTTTGACCTCTATCTGGGTTTACGATCATAGAAAAACTTGAAAGAGGAAGTTATCAGAGAACGAGAGTAATCACTGTTTAATGACTGTGAGTAAAAACTGATTAATATCTTGCTATTTTTATTCTACAACAATGAACCTGCCCATGCACCTCTGACACAGTTGCCTGAATTTAAGCCTTATACTAGGAATGGAAAACTGCTTTGACCTCTTCTGGGTCAAATGTCACATCCTGTAGCTACCAGTAGTGTAACTATAGGGACTGGTGGCCTATAAGCACAAGTGCACAGGAAATAAGAATGCTTGCCAGCTTAATTACCTCAGCTTGGAGATGCATTTATGGTTAATGCCATTTTATTTGGTCATGTCTTCTTGTTTAGAATGTGACATGTCTCCGGTGCTCTGTCTCCTGATTACTAACACACATGACCTGTTTGACTAGTCTTCTAAGTCTTGTTTTTTGCTGAATGAAATTCCAAGGATTCTAAACCCTGTTATTTTCTCTTGTTACTGGTGCGGTATGTTGCCTGTTACTTGTCGAATGTATAAATCAAAATGCTTGTGCTGAGAGGTGTATTTTCCCTTTTTAGTTATACTTCTTATAGTATTCAGTTATCGCCACTGCAAAATTCACAAAATATGTAAAGATATAATGCGTCTAACTCCAGTGGGTTCTTTGGTTATATTTTATGTTGGGGCCAGACCATACACTTTAAAACGTTTATCTCCAGAACCCTTTAGTGCCCTTTATTTTGTCCCTCTTGTGGAACCTTAAAAGTGGGTTATACAAGTAAAATTTTTTTGTGCTTCATGAAAGTGCATGCTTAGATGGAAAAAGATAAGCAACTAACATGCCTAAATGGTGACAAAGTTAACTCTTAACATTTCATGAGTAGGTAATGGCTGGAAAATGCTAAATGCTGAGTGGTTATGTTTTGTTTCTCAGTGACGGTGTTTCCCTGTCAAAAAAGATTTCAGGTAAAGAACTAAGGCTTAATCCAGGTAAATTTGAAAATGCATAATTAATGATCCATTTAGCTTTTCTGTTCATATTAAGAGATTTATGCCACTAAAAACAATACTTTTAGAAAACGTTCATGGTTGTAATGTGGACAGGGAAAACGGCGAGTTTCAGAAATGGTGGTTTCTGGTTGCCATGACACTGGCGAATGGTTGTGCTCAAGACACCAAGCAAACATTACAGGAGAAATGCAGTGACTGCTGCTCTGTTTGTCAAATTTGCTAATCCACTGAGAGGTAAATCTTTGTTGTATATCCCCATATTTACTCACCCAGGGCTCCCAATCAAAGGCTTCTAGAGATTTTTGTTTTATACTAATTTGTAACTCGAAGCAGTAAGTTCGTCATCAGTCTATGTTTAAAAAAAAAAAAACAAGAAAAAAAAGAATAAATCACATTAGCACTTCTTGCTTGGGTCATTGTAACAGTCTCATCAGCTAGCCGCTAACTTTAGCTTGTTCCCTCAGAAGAGAACAGCTGGTCATGCACTTGCGATCAAAGCAGAGTTGACTAGAAATGGATTAACAACAAACACTCGGGTGTTTCAGTGTTTTGGTGTGGACATGGGGCATTTGGGAAATGGTATGAAAATGATTTTCACATAGAATCTGAGTTTTTAGATTTACATGGCTTAGTGTGGACATAGCCTATAGATCCTTAACCATCCAAATAACTCTTAGACTCTTTGAATAAAAGAGTTCCTTATCATACAGACCAGACATTTCTTGAAATAAACAATGTGCAACGATCCCTAGGAAGTGAGCCATTTCCTAAAGAAGGCAAACCACAATTCAATTTATCAAGCAAGTATCATACAAAGAGTTTCAACAAGTGCCGGGAGGTCAGGGAGGTCACTTGACTAGGTTAAATTGCCCCTGGGAAAGATGTGAATGTGAATGGTGCTCTGCCATGGACTGTCATTCTCCCCACCGTGTGCCCAGTCATATTGGGATAGACCCGGGATAACACTGTGACCTTGATAAAGATGAAGGTGTTTACAGAAAGTGAGTGAATGAGTATCGTACAGTTTTATGATTTGTATCGTATCGACGGTTTGATGACTGCATCATGTAGCTGCTGAATTCATTTGGAAGACTAAAAAAAATAACGGCGTGGTACTGAATGTATTTGTAAGGTTGTGCTCTGTGGAAGAATGTTCGGAGATGTGTGTGCATGTATCCTCTTAACTAGAGAGAACACAGACTCCATGTGTGGACCAGAGGCAGGACATGGAGATGTCCTCCTCGAGTAAGAGTGTCACAGCATACACACACACACACACACACTCAATGACTCTGAAATGAGTTGCAGTTCTATTCTCTGCAGTAATATGTGGATATTCCCAGAGGCTCATGTCCCCTGGGAAGGCTGGGGGTATTGGTCATATGCTTAGAGCAAGTGTGTATCTGCTATGGGTATTTTTATCCTGAATGAAATGATTACATGCTGTGTCAGGACCTGTGTCAGTTGTACAATATACTAATCTTAGGAAAATCTGAGGACCTTGATAAAGCTGCCTTGTGAAGGTTCATATATGATGAGGTGAAATATACTCTAAATGTTTTAAATAATGGATTAATGGATATTCATAATGTTGGTTTATGGTTGTTTTATGAATGAAATGTTACTCTGATCTATGAACGGGACAATAAATACATGGGAAAGTGGACAGGCCTTAATATATACTAAGATTAGTTTAGATTAGTTATGTTAAGGCTCTGTAGAATTTAATAGTCATGGCTGTGTTATGGAAACCAGAGTGACTGTATCAACGGTGTGTTTGAAGGCAAGATTTAGGCAGCAGGTGGTGTTGGTGCCGCACAGCTTCGGGGTCCTGGTTCGATCCTGAGCTCGGGTTACTGTCTGTTGGGAGTTTTGCATGTTCTCCCTGTGTCCTTGTGGGTGTCCTCGAGGTTCTCGGATTTCCTCATACCGTGCAAAAATATGCTGGTAGTTATGAATTACATGCCGAAATTGCCTTGAGTGTGAGTGTGTGGGTGCCCTGAGATGGACCGATGTGCCTTAAATGAGCATCACTTCCTTGCTGTCAGTGTTCCTGGGATAGTCCCCAGATCTGCCACCTGGGCTGACCAG
Source organism: Chrysichthys cranchii (assembly GCA_030068335.1). Classification (NCBI taxonomy): domain Eukaryota; kingdom Metazoa; phylum Chordata; class Actinopteri; order Siluriformes; family Claroteidae; genus Chrysichthys; species Chrysichthys cranchii. The sequence continues at coordinate 3,980 of JAQMCW010166895.1, forward strand.
GGTATTATGGGTACAGGTGATTACCAGGATTTTTTTTCCCCTGCAGATCTGAAGTGGTATGATTTGCTTCCTTGTGTTTTGACTCTTTTCCTTTGGTTGTCATGCACTGGCAGAGTTTGGCAAGATGGTAAAGTGTAATGCAGTGACCAGGGGAATCACAGCCCCTAGTGGATTTCTCTCTGTATAACAGTGATGTTACTGTGGAATATTTCTCAGGGTTTGTGATGATGATGCGCTGAGGAGGGAAACAAGAAACAAAGGCCAAGTATGTTCCCCATCCTCTCAATGGCTCCAGACATAAACCCTAACATTAACACGAACGCTGAAAGCAGGTGTGAGTGCATACAGCTCTGTGACTGTGGAGAACTCAGTATAAACCTTGGCGAATTATTCAGTGTGATGCCGCCATGAAATTAATGAACAGAAAGATTGCTTTGCTCTTCCATGCTTCAGTGATTTTTTTTTTTTTAACAAAAATCTAAACAGAAGAAAATTCCAGATATTCTAAACGCACGCTTTCTTTGCTGGTATCTTTTATTTATTTATTAAGACTGTCAATAAATATATTTTGGATGAACTGGAAAGATATAGTGTATGAGCAGATATGATATTTAATTTATTTATATTTAAGTGTAATAATTAATTTACTAATCCCAAAATTAACTCTTAATTGTACATAAGGCTTTGGGGGCGGTTAACGGTTTTAAATTGTACAGTGCTTACATTTACTTAAGCTGTATGCTAGAGTGCTTTGAACCGCTAACAATGGTTTAGGACACTGAAGAGTAATTAGCGATAATTCCTCCTGGCAAATGTCCCTACATGCAACAACTTTGTCTTACTATCAGTGTGAGGACCTTTCAGTGACATAATTATCACAGCTAATTTAATGCTTTGTTTAACCCTAACCTTAACCACAGTATCCAAATGATACCTTTTAGCTTGGCCAAATGTCCAAGCTAGGTCAAAGTCATCAGATATTTCTTGTGGGGGCATTTGGTCCCTGTCAAGATATATAAAATCATGAGCAAGATTTCTCACACAAAGTTCTTGGTGTGTGAAGTCTTCGTTTTAATCTTAGACATTTTTTCCTATGACTGCACTGTCTCTCCGTGTCAGCAGAGTGCTTATGGTGCCTGTCCTCTGCTGTAAGCTGGCATGACTGTCCCTAAAGCTTTATGGGACAGCTTGACCTCAGACAGATGGAATGTTGGTCCGGACGTCCACAGTGGAGCTATTAGACAGCGATGGGCCGTCACAGCTAACACCCAGAGTCTAAGCGGGAACATGGGTGGGGTTTCTGTGCTCTGCCAGCCATATCGCATTCTTCTGTGATGTAGTGAGGAATTGGTTGTGGAGGAATTGATTAAAACTCCTACTTTAGGATGATTTTTATAGCAACAGCTGACCAAGTGATCTTGGTAACTGACAAGATTCAAACTTCTACAATGTCCGTCTCTGTCTATCTAATTGGTATAACTCTTGTATAATATCTGAGTTCTATTCTTATTCTATTCTATCTATTCTATTCTATTCTTATTCTTATTCTTATTTTACGAAAAGTGCAAAAACTGCCCTAAGACCTGTATTCTTAGACGGCACTCCTGCGGGGAATGAATGGATTTGAGCTAATAATATTTTTCTAATGATAAGGTATGCACTTTGGAAAATATTGTTCATGGTTGTTCATTTGGTAATTCTGTCAATACCACTGGTTCACAGATTGCTACAGTAACATACACAAGTATATCTGGGTCAAAGATAGATCAAACTCTGTTTCTATGTTGATTTGATGTAAGGCAGGAAAGTAAAATGTAATGCAGTGAACTATTTTGATGCCGATAAGTCATCCAGTCATGACCTAGTGATAGATTAAGATGTGAGAAATGTCTTTGTTGAGATAGCAGAGACAGGAAGAGGGAGAGAGCGAAACTGAGTTACTGCAACTTCTTTGAGAAACTGTGTACTGCAAACAGTTAACGCATGAGTGTTAGAAAAGGTTATGGGAGGGAGGAGAGCATTTTCAAATGTGTTGCAACAAAAAGAACATCAAAAAACATAAAACAGAGATACGTTACATCAGTACAGTAATAATCTGAGATCCTGGGAATCTTGTAACTTTCATCTGTGTAAATATTGTGTAAATCTGTCTTTCATAAAACCCATAGCATTCTGTTTGTGTGCTTGTTGTGTGTACATTGAAAATGGATTCTGGTGACTGTCGTTTCGTCTCATGACGCTGATTGCAGCTGCAGCTTTTGGTGGACTCTGATCTACGGAGTTCTTTTTTTTTTTTTGTCTTTATTGTTTTTTTTGTTTTGTTTTTTTTAGCTTAGGTCTTCTTGGGTAGATATTTACGTATGTGGAGTGTATGAAAGTGTACATATACATATGTATGTACAGTTATGCAATTTTCTGCCTTTCTCACAATGGGTTTGAAATCCAGGTGTGACAGAAGACAACCATTAACAAAGGTATGGCATTACGATTTCAGAAATTACAGCCATTTTTCATAGAGTCCACGCCACGGTTAAAGTCCCAAAGATCACACTTTTTCCCTATCCGGATGTTTGATGTAAACATTAACTGAAGCTCTTGACTGGTATAGGATTTTTACGTTGTGCTACTGCCACATAATTGGCTGATTGAATGACTGCATGGATGAGCAGGTGAACAGGCTTCCTGCTTAGGCCCTAGGTTCACCCAGTGACCTGATTGTGGATCTCAAAGTTTAGTCCAAAGAACCTCATAAACGTTGGGTTTTTTAAAAATTTTTTATTTGGACACAGCTTTTGAAATGTGTGGAGAGTGAGGTTACTGTGATGGTCCCTCTTTAGGGATAACACGGACAGACTTTCCCAGACAAGGGGATCCGATGTAATATGAATTTAATTTAGCTTTTCAGCTCCAAACAATCACTGATCTACACATAGAGACGCCAACACCATCAGCATTTCTGCTTCAGGGCGTCTCCCATCGCCGCTCACTGCAAGACATAAATAGGGATGTGTTAATGACCACAGGTGTTTCCATTTGCCACTTACCGCCCTGATTCTGCTCTCCTGCCACTAGGCGGTGCTCGGCCACGCCTGCGCCGCCACAGTTACCATGACAATAACAGTAAACAGTCCTGTACGTCGAGATCGGGGCAGGGCTAAAAGAAAATTCCTTGTTTATCACATTACAGAGCAGACATTTTCTAAAGCTTTGAAATGTTTCAAGTGTTGCAATGGGAGGGGCTTAAAAATAGGAATTCAGTATATTCATTACTTTAGTACTTCACTTTACTCTCTGTTCTTTATAGACATGTAGACAGCAAAGCCTTGTAAAGTCACTTTATTAGCCAGTATTAAGCAGCACCATTCTCCTTTTTGATCTTCAACATCTTGTTAAAGTCATAGTGTATATTTCATCAACAAGCTTGATGCCTGTTTTTTAAACAATAAGATATTTAGAAGGACCTTGAAGAGAATGTGAGGAATGTGACTGGCTCAGACAGGATGCTCCACGTGGACGTCGGCTCTGTGTAGTGAAGGATGAAGAGAGGGAGGGGCACCGAACACAAATTAACGCATGAGCAAGTGCGTCTTGGGACATGAGCCTGTGGGTGAGGACGGCAAGCAGTGAGAGCTAACCTGAAATACAGCAAGTAGACTGTTGAGCTGAAGAGCACGGTGAGAACACAGAGCAGAGAAGGAGAGAGAAGAAGGATCTTGCAGTCGGTGTGAGCGCACCTGCACAGGATCACTGTTGCTTTAGCAAAAGGGAAATACAGAGAGTGAGAGAAAGTAATAGACTTGGCATAGTCTGTAGGGACATTTACTGAAGACATTCAGCTATGGAGTACTTCTTCAGGTCCATCCAGCATGAGATCACTACACTGAAAGGTACACACACCCCACTTGCTGGGTTTTGGCATTCTTTCCGGTGCATCCTCCTGCGTTTTGCTTCTTTCTGCTTTCGTGCCTCACACTTTCTGAATGAACTTTTTTTTTTTTTTTAGCTTTCATTTGAGATCACTTCAGGTGAACTTGCTGGCATGTTGTCACTGTTGATAGTGTGTGTGAGTGTTTGTTCAGTGTGTGTGTCTGTGTGTGTTCAAAAATGAGGGAATGTTTTTGTTTGTATGACCCAGAAAGGCGGGGCTGCACAGGGGAAGGGTGTCCGGCTGTGGCATTGTTTGCAGGGCTAGCGCACCCCCCATGCGTGTGATGGACAAAAGTTTTCTGTGTGCGTCTGCATCTATGTGAAAAGAGTCTCAGTAGCTATTGTCCCCTCGGTTCTCGATCTTGGTTCTCGTGTTAGAAATGTGTCCCGACGGAGTCAAACTTCACTACATAGAAAGAAATTCCTCTGCAACCAGATATGCTGATTGGAGTTTGAAACCTTTGAAATCCTTTAGCTTTGTCACTCTTTTTAAAAGCTCTGCTTAAGAGTGAGTGCAGATCTCTGCTACTTCAAGGCTGCAACTTGGCATTTTACACTGATTTCTGCTCAATTATTCTACTATAGACATGTATGAAGATGCTTGTCTGAACATAAAATGTGGTGACCACTTATCAAAGCATGCAAACCTCACATTTCCCTTGCAAACCAGGGAGCAAATATCTGAGTACTTTTTCCACCTGCTAGGGCTGTTCATATTGGTAAATTGGAAGCTAATGATAACCAAAAGATATCTGAGAACCTAAAGTTAGACACGAAGGGCAGAGCGGGATAAGTATCGCATGATTTAGCCTGCAGAAGTGCTAATTTCTGTCTTCATATCGTTACCCTGAGGAGGTATGCAGTAAAAAAAAAAAAAAAAAAACTGTAAAGTTGTTTTAAAAAAATCTAAAATGAAAAGATACATTTTTTGGGGGGGGGGGGATTCTGACACACTAGTGCAGAAGACATTTTAGATGAGATGTATAAAGGATTAATGGGTGCCTAAGACAGTATGTGAAAAACATAGATGTCTGATCTATGTACAAGACATTGGTGAGACTAGCAATGTTGTATGGCCTAGAGACAGTGACGCTGAGGTAAAGTCAAGAGAAAGAGCTACAGGTGGCAGAAATAAAAATGCTGAGGTTCTCTTTGGGAGTGACAAGATTGGATAGGATCAGAAATGAGTACATCAGAGGTACAGCGCATGTTAGATGTTTTTGGGATAAAGTTAGAGAGGCCAGACTGAGATGGTTTGGACATGTACAGAGGAGGGATGGGGAATATATCAGTAGAAGGATGCTGAGGGGGGAACCACCAGGCAGGAGACCTAGAGGAAGACCAAAGAGGAGATTTATGGATGTAGTGAAAGAGGACAAGTTAGTTGGTGTGAGAAATGAGGATGCAGAGAATAGAGTCAGATGGAGACAGATGATTCACTGGGGCGACCCCTGAAGGGAACAGCCGAAAGGAGGAGGAGTAGTAGTGGTCTGATACAATGGTGTAAAAACCCGACATATCTATCCTTAGAGTTGACGTTGTTTCTCCTCTTTGTGTGAAAGAATTTTGGTTCTCTCACTCTAATGCAAAGTAAATTATTCCTTCACTTTATGCCAAACATAAATTCTCTGTAAGAACACACCTGCAAATCTTACCCAGTCACTATGGCTTAGAGCAAAAGTTTGCGTCTGAAATAGTTTCTGGGTGAAAAAGGACCTCTATTTGCCAATTAATCCAAAAGAAGTTATAATTGTAAAATGAAATCAAATGTTGATGTATCCTGCAACAAGACAACATCCCAAAACTACAGAAACTCAGCAGGAGTTTTTCTATGACCATGTCAGTCTCGAAACCTGAGTTAAAGAAGGCTGCATGTCTTAAATCCGGTAGAATTAGAAAGTGTGATACAAAATTTTTACACGTTAATGATTTCCTAATAATTTCTTAATGATTTGTATGTGTGTGTTGCTTGTGATAATGAAAGTGAAACCTAGCACACTAAGGGCATGGCTTACTGTAATTACTGTAAAAACACACGAATGAGCAAATGAATACATCCAAAGAGCAAGTGTTAAATTTGTAGAAGCCCCTTTCCATCAGTTGAAAAACAATATTATGTCACTTAGTAAGATTTTCTGATGAGAAGGTTTATCTAAATGGTGTAATTAAGCAATAATGCACATGCAAGAGTGCAGTTATACCGAATATCAGTGCCTATAGGGCAAGTGTTGTAGCTAATCTCAGCCATGCTGATACTCGGTATGCCTGCACACCTTTTATACAGCAGTTTTAGAAACAAATAAAAACGCAAATATTTCAGACACGGTATGCGAAGTTGCATCAGATCCTGATGAAGCCATGCTCACGTTGGCTAGCTAGCTAGTTAGCACATGTTGATTTGTATATTCCTATTAAATGCACTTGCAGTAAAATTGGCTTCCCTTCTTTCTTTTCATCTTCATCTGATGAGCTTTCATATTTTATGTTAATAGTTAATGTCCACTGTTGATGTCAGTAACTCTGCTGTAGTAACCATTTCGAATTAGGAAGTGGGATTTTGTGGTGAACTCTCCCAGTGAAGGGTCCCAATGAAGGGTTATAGGACATATAGGCACTCTTGGAACGTCACTTGACCAGTCAAATTAGTGGACGAGAACTAAGTGCTGTATAAAAGCTTATTATTATTATTATTATTATTATTATTATTATTATTATTATTATGATTTAAAATAATAACCTTAATTAGATATTCAAGCCTGTTTGCACATCTGACACATACACTGGGAATAAAATGTAAAAACATTTTTCTTCATACATTATTAGCCTACTTATGTCTGTGTGCTTAGCCTCATTTATTCCTATTGTACTTTGAACAGTTTTCCCAATGTGTCTCACTACCTGTAGACATCATTACTTTACTTTTGAGTCCAGGTTACTTTTCAAGGATTTGTGAATGCAGACCTTTGCACTCAACCCTAGCGATGATGAGGTCATCACTCTTAAACCTATCAGGTGGTTGCAGTAGCCACTCTGTGAATGCTAGCACTTCAGTGCTAGTCTCACAACTCGTATATTAAGTCACGTCACAGTGTTAGGTTGGACCCATTTCTTTAATAGCATATGTTAAAGGAATTCCCCCCTGACTCATATTTTCTCAAGAGTGTGACAATTTTGGCCGTGTCAGTGTCCTGACAGATAAGTGAGATGAGATAAATCACCAGAAGTGAATAAGACAAAGCTCTTAACTGATGCATCAGTGTATAAATGTTAACGATATCTGTATGGATCTCAAGGCTTCACCCTATAATGGAGGTCTTACCACATGTATTGCTTAGTATGATATACTGATGATAAAGTGCATTACATATGTAAA
>JAQMCW010166921.1:0-11277 GCA_030068335.1 Chrysichthys cranchii
GAAATCCAATTTAAGAAGTATCGGTATCGGTATCGGCGAGTACACAAATAAAAATACTCGCACTCGTATCGGTTTGGGAAGAAGTGGTATCGGTGCAACCCTAGTTGCTACGGTTTCTAATTTCCACCCCAGCACTGCCATGTATGGTGTTTGAATAACAGCTAACTCTCTGCCCATTCTCCAATAACTAGTACCAAACAATCTCCATGTATATTATTTACAATTTAGGGTATTATCTGCCTGGCTTGAGGATCATTACATTTCAAATATTGGTCTTTTTTTATATCTTCAGCAAGTGGACAAGGGAATCATCCATTCAGAGGTTTAGAAAAAGCCTTAATTTGTCACAGTTGTGGTCAGAGCACAGGGTCAGCCATGTACAGCACACATGGAGCAGAGAGGGTTAAGAACCCCCAAGCTTCTGATTAATAATTTTGAAAACGTACATCTGAATTTCCATTCTGTAAATCATGTTGATTCTGCAGTTAATGCGTTAATAAAGCTTGAATGATTAAAAAAAAAAAATCATCATTAAATTTTGCAATTACTTTAATGTTGATTGACATTGAATTTTAAAGCTTAAAGGGATATCATGTCAAAATGAATGCATCCAGAACTACCAAATACCTTGTTAGGTGTTATTTCTGTAAGTGCAGCTGTGATGCCAGGAAGTCTTTTTATTTATCTATGTAGGTAACCATGTATACCAACACTTCTACTAGCTTGTACTTTAACTATGCAACGACTCAACTCAGGAAACAGCTCTCTCATGGCTCCTGTCTCAGCTGAATACCTGATTACCAGTAGTGTGATGGCAGTTTGCTGTATACTTTGGCTTGGCCCTGTGTAAGCTTCTAGCCTATTTGTTGTACTTAAGACTGTTCTGTAGTGTACTGTGGGTGATGTTGATGAGTGTGCAGTGATACCTGCAACTGCTACATCCTCAGAAATGGAAAAAGCTTGGAAAGAATATCCATATGAGTGGGATGTGGATCATAAGTGGAGAATTACATTTCTGGGCTTTTGTACAGTGCAGTCTGTGCTTAGACAGGGAAAGACACCTGTAGTGCAAGCTATGCTGTCAGAATAACATTGAAAGAGTGGCTACTTTAATCTCGGAGATTAGTTTTTTACGGTTTTGTTTACCATACTGACTTACTCCCCTAGTTACCATGGCCCGACTTACGATTTTTCGAAGTTACCGTGCTAAAAATTGTAAAATATTTAGAAAATATTTAAAATTCGTGGGCAGGCAACACTGGCAGGCCAGCGTAACAGTGTATGACTTACGTGGATATTCGGACGACTCCCGGAAGTACACAGATGACACCCGGAAGTACGCGGACGATGCCCGGATCACTCGCCTCACTCTCTCCCGCAACTCAGTTACCTTGTGTATCGTGTACTGTACAGTGCATTACCGTGTGTGTGTGTTTTTTTATTATTATTTTAATTCAAAAGCGATCCGCTAAAAATTGTAAAACATTTAGAAAATATTTTGATTCGAGGGCAGGCATCACTGGCAGGCCAGTGTAACAGCATATGATATACGATACGTTCAGACAATGCCTGGATGTACGCCTCACTCGCCTTGCATGATGTTTCACTGTCTCCTGCGACTCACGGAGTGAACTTGTGTATCAGCGTACTGTACAGTGCATTATCACGTGTTGGTTTTGTGTGCTTCAGGAGCTAATTTTAATTCAAAAGCATGTCTTCTTCTAAACGCCCCAGCATGTCTCCTACAGGAAAAGACTCCTGGGTAGGCTAGGCTAAGCTAGCTGCGATATTTTCCACTTACGATGGGGATATTGGGACGCATCTCCATTGAAACCTGAGGCCTACCTGTACTTTCATCCTTACAGAAGAGTTAATGACTTACCTTTCTTTGGCAGTAACTCCTTGACAAAGCTGATTAGAACTGTGGCATGTTTCCTTATTTTAAGAGGTCCTGTGGCATCCTTTTTTAAAACTACTTTTCGTCACTTTTCTTGTCTTGTAAGCAATTTGTTTGCCTGAACAAAAACCACATGACTTTACATGTCTGCTCACATGTTTGGTCCGATTTAAAAGAAACGTTATCTTTGCAGATGGAAACATGAGCACCAGGTCTTGTGCGAACCACATCCTCTTTCTCTGCCCTTTTGCTAATAACCATTAAAACATGACTCCCTGTATGTTTTGCACACCATGAGTTTTACACCGTACATCATGTTACTTCCTTTGTCTAAGTGGTTTTACTTGCATAAAATACTGACATAATAAATGGCTAAGTGATTCTGCATAAATGTTCATTTGCCTATATGAATGAGAAACAAAACATTCTCTGTACCGTATCTATAGAAGAGATCATAATCTGAACCTCAACACACTCATCTTCTGCCACTTAATCCTCTTCAGTGTCGCGGAGGGAAGCTGGAGCCAATCCCAGCTGACTTTGGGCAGGAGGCGGGGTACACCCTGGGCAGGTCGACAATCCACCAGAATCCACTACAGGGCCAACACACAGAGACGGGTAACCATTCACACTCACATTCAGACCTATGGGCAGTTCAGAGAAGTCAATTACCACAACCTCCTCTGTGCATGTCTGTGGATTTTCAGAGAAATGCTTTCAGCCTTATTGGGAATTCATAATACATGAAGACAATGCCCCCAAACACACTGCCAGCACAACAATGGACTTCATAAGGGGCAAGGTAGAGCTGTCCAAGTCAATTACCAGATCTTAACTTAGTTCAGTTAATGTATTTCTCCTCCTGCAGACAAAACTGTAAGGAGAATCTCAAAATAATCAAGAACTGAACGAAGCTGCAGTCTGGAAAAACCCTCAATAAAAAAAGAATGCAGTTCATCAGTGGCTCATCAAATTGTTAAATGAATATTTATTGATGATTAAGTTAACATGATCTGTTCCAATAATTTTACTCACTAAAACATTGGGTAGTCTGCCACCAAAGGTGCCATGTTCTGTTGTTTAACACAGCTAGATATAAATATCAGGCAATGAAATCTGAAATTGTAATCTTTCATGTAATATTCATCTTTTTATCACAAACCCAAAATGATTCAATGTATAGCAAAAAAAAAAAAACATACCAAAAAACAATTGGCCCTGGTGTTCCAGTACTTACAGATGGGGCGGTACATTGGAAACCACAGAACGCAACACTTCTTTCTACTTGATTAGCTAGAACTTACACCCACCTTCACCTCACATTAGCAGCAGCAACTAACCATGCAGCAGCCCATCTCCTCAAACAACTTGCTCACTGCTCCTGTCTCTACCAACAACCTGATAGCCAGTAGTGTACTGGCAGTTTGCTTCATACTGGGAGTTCCTGCTAACATAGCAGTAATGACACGTCTGGCTGGATGGCTGAAGGGAGGCAGTTTCACTCCAAGACTGATGCTAAGCCTGGCCATATCAGACCTGCTCACTCTGCTCACACTGCCGGTTTGGATTTCAGCTCTTCTGCATGGCTGGGTGTTTGGCTTGGCCCTGTGTAAGCTTCTCTCCTATTTGGTGTACTTAAATGTGTCCTGTAGCATGCTGTGTGTGACTTTGATGAGCGTGCAGCGATACTTGCAAGTTCTGCATCCTGAGAAATGGAACAAGCTTGGCCGAAATGGAAAGAAGATCCTCTTGAGTGGGATGTGGATCTTAAGTGGAGTATTATCGTGCTATTCTCTTGTACAGCACACTGTAAGCTCAGACAGGGAAGGACGGCTTCAGTGCAGACTACGCTATCAGAATAACACTGAAAGACAGTTTGTTAAAATCTGCAGAATCTGGTAACAACATTACTTCAGCTCTGGTTTTCATTAACAGTTGTGTGAACCCCTTCCTGTACGCTTTTTCTGCTCAGGCTCTGCGACAACAACCAGCTGGGACAGAAAATGCTTAGTTCCTTCATGAGGTAGATGTTTGAGAGATTTTATGTATTTTCCTGGATAATCAATAACATTGAAGTTGCATTTAAATGCAGTCTATATTAAACATACCCATTATTTTGGTCATATTTGCAGTTTGTTATTATAGCTTTTGGCACCTTCAAACTGTTAGTTTTTTTTTTGCAGATTGATTACGTCATTTATAGGGAAGCTGTATGCTGTAAAAAAAAAAAAAACTTTTAATATACTTATTTGGGTAATGCTAAAGCATGAGGGCCTAAATCAAAGGAGCATTTCCTAAATCAGAAGGAAAAAAATGTTTTACAATTTACAAAAGCACAAGATAAAGTGCAGACCTCATGCGAGTTGAGGTACCGTGACATAAAGTGAAGAGTGCTATTAACACAGGACTTTTACAGGAAATGTTGGGTATAGATTATTCTTTGCTAATGCATATTCAGAGTTTATATTTTTCTATCTTGCAATGGAAATATGTGTTCTGTTTATAATATTGATTAAAAGTACAGTTTTGTGTTCGTGTGTTAATGTATGCACTTTAAGTTGCTGATTTTAGACAGTTTGAATTGAAATTGAAGGGGGTTTCAACTTGCAGCACAATTGTAACATGTTATAACTGTACAGCATTTGGCTTCAGATGCATCCCAGACTGTTAAAGTTTGGACTGTAAAAGTTTGTGTATGCTTCTTCTATTCTATCTGCAAAATTGTGAGAAAGCATGGGTGCAACTTGCAGCACACTTGTTCTAACTGTAAAGCATTTTGCTTCATATGCATCCCAGACTGTTTAGAGTAGAGAAAGAAGGATGTAGTTTTGTTCTTTTTTTTTAATTAAAGAATTATGGATTAACCATGAGTTTCCCTCATTTGTTTCCTGTCCATCCAAATATCGGTTTTATTTACTTAATATTTTCCAAGCTATCCTCAAAGGCATATCACACAGACTAGTGAATATATGGTGTTTTAACACATGCCCCCCTGCCAGTTTTCAGTACTGTTGTATTTGATTCACACAAAAAAATGTTAAATTTTGCATCTTTTCTGGTACAGGTGGAACACAGGATTCATTTAGGTTTCAGTAAAAAAAAAAAAAAAAAAAAAGTATAGTAGATGCTGACTGTGTGGGGAAACCTGCATATCAAAGAAGCAGAAACATATGCATGGTGATATGTGGATAGTACGAAGTCTATAATTTAATCACAGTTGTGTAATTCAACCCAAACTAAATAATGTAATGATTGTGCCAGCTGTCCCCTACTCATACTGAATATCCTTTGAACACACATAGTACTGTTTGTCTTTACTTTTCTACACCTGTTTACTGTAATGATATATAATCCCTCTATCTTGTCATCCAGAAGACAGTGGGATCGTTTTTAAGTTTTCTCTTAAGGTTTCTTCATCATCTCTGGAAGTTTTCCTTTGCCGTCATCATAGCATCCAAAGTGCTTGAAGTGACTGTCCATTTCTGTCTTGTCTGGTATTAAACCAATGACACGGATGGGATTTGTACTCAAGTCTCAAATCTTTTCTCCACCCAGGTTCTTCTATGTGTGTCTCCTTGCCTATCCATTCTATATCTTACCTCTATTAGATTTTTTTTTTTTTACAGTTTACATTCCCTCTATTTTTTTCAGTTCTGACTAACTACAAAAGCTCTACTTGACATGCTACTGAGAACTGTTTTTGGTCACAAGACCGTAAACCAGCTGCTGTTTAGTTTGGTATATAGTTTGCAGTATAACCTTACTTGGGCTTTAAGGAAGTTGTCCCTGTGAATTTCTTAATCATCATTGTGATGAGGGATCTTCTGCAGTTTTGTCACCAGCTTGAGTTTTGTCACCAGCTCAAATAGTCTACTTCTAAGTATGTGAAATTTGTAAATAAATAAATAGGTAATTTTAATAATAAAATAAAGGAGGACCCTCTTCTGAGATGAACAGGTGGAGCAATTTAAGAAGTTCAGGTGGGTAAGTAAAACCAAAAAATTGTCCAGAAAATGAACACTTTGGATCCTTGTATGAACAGTGACTAAAGTAGTCTATTAGGGTTTGTTTCATGATGCAATCAGGACTATTCAATTTGCAACTTACCATTTACCCAATGTACAACAGGTGAAAACTCACTGCCATTTCAGCTTTAATCCTATAAGTTTCGCAACAGATTTATCATTCATATTGAAATTAAATGGCTTATAAGATCAAAACAGATGCATTCAGAACTGCAAAATACCTCACTTTTTCTCAACATGACTTGTGTGTTTCTTTGTTGTTATCTTTGAAAACCACAGACACCTACACTTCTGCTTACTTTAGATGCTAGCATTTCCTTTCAGCCATTATACAGCATCTAACCATGCAGCAGCTCAACTCATCCAACAGCTCGCTCACTGCTCCTGTCTCTACCGACAACCTGATAGCCAGTAGTGTACTGGCACTTTGCTTCATACTGGGAGTTTCTGGTAACATCGCTGTAGTGATACGTCTTGTTGGATGGCTGAAAGGAGGCAGTTTCACCCCAAGACTGATGCTGAGCCTGGCCATATCAGACCTGCTCACTCTGCTTTTTCTGCCGGTTTGGATTTCAGCTCTTCTGCATGGCTGGGTGTTTGGCTTGGCCCTGTGTAAGCTTCTCTCCTATTTGGTGTACTTAACTCTGTACTGTAGCATACTGTGTGTGATGTTGATGAGCGTGCAGCGATACTTGCAAGTTCTGCATCCTGAGAAATGGAGCAAGCTTGGCCGAAATGGAAAGAAGATCCTCTTGAGTGGGATGTGGATCTTAAGTGGAGTATTATCTTGCTATGCTCTGGTACAGCGCACTGTAAGCTTGGACAATGAAGGACAGCTTCAGTGTAAGCAATACTATAAGAATGATGTTGAAAAAGTGGCGACTTTAATCTGGGAATTAGTAATATTTATAGTTTCATTCCCTATACTGGTTTATTTCTACTTTCAACTTTACCGGGGAGTCAATAAATCAGCTTTCTTTAGCAGTAACTTAATGACAAAGCTGGTGATCAGAATTGTGGGGTGTTTCTTTATTTTATGGATTCCATTTCACATCAACAACATCGTGCTCATCGTTGCTGTGTTGCTTGGGAATGACAAGCTGTTAAAAGCTGCAGAAGCTATAGGTAATATCACCGGAGCGCTGACTTTCATTAACAGTTGTGTGAACCCCTTCCTGTATGCCTTCTCTGCTCGGGCTCTACGACATCCAACAACCAGTTCAGAATATACTTCATAATGTCGGGGTTTGAGAGACTTTATGGATTTTCCTTGAAAACCAGTGATTTGTTAAAGCTTGTCAATATGTACCTAATCCTATTTCTGTTTATTCCTGCAGTTGGTTTTATTTGTATTTTCTTTAAAATATCATTTGATCAAGGTTTTTGTTTGTCGATCGAACAAAGGAAAGAAAACAAAGGAAGTGATATTGTGACACGACGGTATTTCTCACGAGGAAAGCTGTTCATCAGAGGACTTCCCTTAACATTAATGACCTGAAACCATTTTACAAGAAGCCAATAGTCTGAAACATCCAGGAAATGTATGATGCAGGTTATTTCTTGCTAATGTAAGATCTTCTGGTTAACATGGTTCATACCCTTCCAAGCCTGTACCCTGAATGTTCATTTTATTTTATATTGATGTCGTTATTACGCTTTCTTAGAAAGTGAATAGGTTTTTGAGATTTTAATGCTTAAATCATCCAGAACTGTCAAATACATTGTTGAAATTTTGTTCTCTCTCTCTCTCTCTCTCTCTCTCTCTTTTTTTTTTTTACGGTACTTTTTGCCTTTACTCAAAGGAAAACCACAGAATTTCACACTTCCCTGTTGCCATCAGCTTTAAAACATTAAACTTTGTGTATCTTTTACACATATATTCATAGAACCTGTTTTTTGATATTTAAGTAGTCTTCAACTGTATTGACCTCAAATTAGATAAAGATTCAGGCAATAATCTTCACACTATAATCATTGAAATTTAGAAATGTTAAGTTTTAAGACAACAGAACACACTGCTATTATAAATGTATTATAAGTGTATCATAAATGTATGATAAAAGAGATTTTGTTTAAAAGCAGGAAATGCCATTTGTCAATATCAGCAATAAACAATTGATACAATTGAAAAACAAGAAAAACAATCATCTTATTTCCTTTCTTTATCTTTATTTTGGACTTACATTTTTGCTTCTTCGGTTTATCCCTAAATCCTTTTCTGAAACCCCTGGCCTTCTTTCTGTCATTCTTTGTTCCTCCTTTTTATCTTCCTCTTCCTCTTCCTTTTCTTCTTTCTTCCTTGTCTGCCCTACCATCCTTTCTTCCATTCGGACTGTCCGACAGATTGTTAATCGATTTATCTCCATCTCATTTTACATTCTCTGTAAGAGCTGATGTTCTCTATTTCCGCTCATATATCCAGAGTACAAAAGGGGAAATAATCTGATATAACGTCATCATGGACCTTAGGTTATTATCAGGTGAGATTATCACTCTTACATTATCTAAAGTCCATGTCAAGGGACTCAAGGCAGTGGTCACTGTGCCATGAGTGACCATGAGAAAGAGATGGAAATGATTTTTTAAATTATGTGTATAGTATGAATGTAAAATGCTGGGGCACTGTTGCATAGGAATTATATAGATCATAATTATATATTATATAGATTATATAATAAACAGACGCATATAGATTGAGAAATAGAATGAGGGATGAGATGTAGTCACTGTCACAGAGGTGAAGCCAAGACACATTCATTGTGAAATGTCTCAGATGAGATGAAGTTTTTATTAAAATGAAAAACCATAGTGTAAAATCAACAAATGACTTCCAGTTAAGTGGCAATAAGACCTTACAGTCCACACTGCTGCTATTGCTGAAAATTGTCCCACAGCCTGTCATAGCCTGAGGGAGAGTGAATAACTGATTTTCTGAAATCCTGGAAATTTATATTCTGTCCATGTAATCCTGGATACAGTACATATGTGGTCGAATATGCGGTCAAGAATATTTCACACAATATTTTTCACTCAAAAAATTGGAGAGTATTCACACTTCCTCTGACAGATTTCTGTCAACATTTTTCACCTTCATGTTTAAAAAACAATATTTGTCAATCAACCAGTGATCACCTATATTCTATGAGGAAACCTTTTCAACCTGATGAGATGCCAGGGTGATGCAGCCCCCATCCACAGGGCATGAGGGCTCACTGATGAAAATGATGCAAGTCATATGCTATGGTCTTCACATTCATCAGATTGTAACCCAGTTGAACATCTATGGGAAATGTAGTCTTGGTCATTAGGACTGTAGGACTTGAGTCTGGTCTTGAGATGTCTTTTATATTGACTTGAACTTATTGTCTCAGGCTTACTGGCATTAATACTTGGACTTGTAGGACTTGGACCTTGTTATCACTGAATATAGAGTTGATCTTGAGTAAGAATATGTCATTAAATGTTTCCTTTCTCTACATCACCCTAATTGTTGGTGCAATGCACAAATGAAACCAATTACTGAAATGAAATAAAGGTTTGGCTTCGAAAAAGATTTCATGGTGTTTAGTCTCAGTCTCTTGACCTTGTTCTCACTATCATTTGGAATCAATGTTGACTTGCCCTGAGCTACTTCAAGACTCTAGTCATGAATTGATCTCAGCTAGTCCTGGTCCCAGACTCGTCTTGGACTAAACAATGTCATTCTTGACTGCAGCCCCATAGCCCTGGAGTTCATAAAGCGGCGCATCTGGTGGCCTGGTATGGACCAAGATGTCCGAGCGTTTGTGGCAGCCTGTCAGAGCTGCGCTCGGAACAAGGAACCATGCACGAGCCCACAGGGTCTCCTCCATCCATTGCCCGTTCCCTCACGTCCCCGGCCTCCCAAGGGAACACAGTCATATTGGTGTGCGTTGATCGATTTTCTAAGGCATGTAAGTGCGTTCCCCTGCCCAAACTCCCTTCGGCAAGGGAGACCGCTGAACTGCTTCTGCAACACATAGTGCGCATTCATGGGTTCCCTACCGATGTGGTCTCAGACCGGAGACCATAGTTTTCCAGCTGCATCTGGGGGGCCTTCGGCCGCCTCCGGGGGGCCTCGGCCAGCCTTGCCTCGGGGTTCCATCCGGAGTCCAATGGCCAGACAGAGAGGGTCAACCAGAACCTGGAATGGTCCCTCAGGTGCCTGGCATCTACCAACCCCTCATCATGGGCTAGCCAGCTGGGCTGGGTCGAATACACCCACAATTCTCAGTGGCATTCCTCGCTGGGCATGTCGCACTTTGAATGCCAGTTTGGGTTTCCCCCACTGGTGTTTGCTGATTAGGAGGCGGAGGTGGGGGTCCCTTCAGCGGAATGCATGGTGCGGCGTTGCCGGCAGACCTAGCAGAGGACCAGGAGATTGTTACAGGCCGCCAGGCAATGGGACACCCACTCGTCCAACCGCCGCCAGCAGCCAGCCCTGAGCTTTCGGGTAGGCCAGAGGGTGTGGCTGGCCATGAAGGACTTTCCGTTGCAGGTCGAGTCAAAGAAATTGGCTCCCCAGTATATTGTTTTTTTTAAGATCCTCTGGAGGATTAACCTGGTGGCCTACCGTCTGGTTCTTCCACAAACCCTGAGGATCAACCCTAGGTTCCACGTTTCCCGGTTGCGGTCAGTATTGTGCAGACCCCTGGCGGGTCCGGCTCCACCCTGCTCCCCTCCACCGTGCATGGTTTGCGGGTCTCTGGCATTCACAGTCCGGCGTATTCTGGACTCCCGTCAGGTGCATGGACGCACCCAGTATTTGGTAGATTGGGAGGGTTACGGGCCGGAGGAACGCTCCTGGATCCCGAGCTCATTAGGCGTTTTTGTAACTACCGGGCCGTGGCCCTAGGAACGCTAGAAGTTGTTCCTAGGGGAGGGGGTACTGTAACGTCGCAAGCCTCTATGAGTACGTGGGCAGCCTCTCAGGCAGAGTTGTGGCCAGCTCGGGGTCCTAATATGGGCTCGGCGATGGTCACGTAGGCACAATCAACGCCAAGTGGTGTGTTATATAGAGTATGTGCAGTGAGTGAGGTATTATATATAGACTATGTACAGTGAGTGATGTGCTATATACAGTATGTACAGTGAGTGAGGTGTTATATACAGTATGTACAGTGAGTGATGTGTTATATACAGTATTTACGGTGAGTGATGTTTTATATACAGTATGTACAGTGAGTGAGGTGTTATACAGTATGTACAGTGAGGTGTTATACAGTATGTACAGTGAGTGATGTTTATATACAGTATGTACAGTGAGGTGTTATATACAGTATGTACAGTGAGTGATGTTTATATACAGTATGTACAGTGAGGTGTTATATACAGTAT
>JAQMCW010166938.1:0-11276 GCA_030068335.1 Chrysichthys cranchii
CAGCACCAGCCTTGCTCCTCACTTTCTTAGGACCCATGATGAAAATACAGGGTACAGGACAGATAAAGCTCCAAAACACCACAAAGAACACAAAACGAAGCGAGAAATGCTGCGGTGATGCTTACTCAGTGAGCTCGACACGTGATCTCTAGGTCGGCTTGGAGGGGACCAGGACACGGGAACGCGTAATGGCGGCGGGCCGCACAAAACGTGATGAAATTGCCAATGTCGGATCACAGAAAACTGTCATATCTCAAAGCAAAAAACAGCCCGACATCAACCTCATATCTCGGAAATGTCGTAACCTGGGTCGCTCGTAAGTCAAGGTACCGCTGTCACGCAAACGGATTCCTGTTACAGTTGGGTGTGTCGACTGTGTGTGCGCCGCCATGTTATTTTGACATCAGGTGTGTTCGTCAGAGAACTCTGCTATATGGCGTTGTCTTGGAGACGGAAATTTCAACTAGGAATTCTGACTCTTACTGTTTCCGAGGGTTGCGTTGCACCCAGAGATTGAGTTTTCCCGGTAGGACCGATCGCAGCATTAAGCATCCATTACCTTTTCATCACTGCTGCTCTTTTCTTCTATAAATCACATAAATATTGCATGTGAAGTTTTTGAATGCGATTTTTATTTTGAAAATTTTCCTTTTTTATAAACAGGACATCATTAATCGGCTAAAGCATTTTCCTCATGCTGTGTGGTCCACGTTAAGAGCATGAGATAGTGACGCCAGTGTTTCACTATAAGCATCTTCGTGTTATTGTATAGCTTTTCGTTTCTTCATTTTTTTATGCTAGACATTTCTTATTTCGTCACACATTTTTAAACCATCCAGCGTCATTTCAAACTGCTGCGTCTAGTTGGTGCTCAAGTGTTGCTCTTGTGTTGCTTTTTTTTTTTTGTTGTTTTTTTTTAATCATTTGCATGATACCAAGCTATTGTGTATAACAGACGTATCACCGTGACCACCAGATTTGACTTTAAACAAATGGTAACCTGGGGGGGAGGCGGGACTTTGTTTTATGTTAAGGTTAATTACCTGTGCTAATAAAATGTCAAACATAAAGTTATGTGAGGTGTCTGATAAGGATAACACAGGTCATTGTTCTTGCGTCTCTGGAGCTCTGTGGGTGATGCGTGATTTAAATAAAAAATACAGGACCTGAGGAACTGTAAACACGCTACGTAGGTTTACGTCTTGTGCCGTGGTGATCTGGTGGTTTTGTTTGAGGCACTTTTGGAGCAGACAGTTCTAGGAACGCCTTGAGAGGAACTACGCACTGGGGAGCTCCGCTGAGGACGATACACCTTCGGGTTTGTTTTTTGTTTTTTTTTTTAAATAAATGAATTTTTGCAGGAACGCTGACATGATGTGACGTAAGCAACGTGGCTGATGGTTGCTATAGTGATGGCCTGGTGTGTTGCGGTGAAAAACAGCAAACTGGCAACATCAGGATTTAAACCTTTTAAACCCATCCGCTTTCATGTGCGTTTCGGTTGCATGTGTCTATCGAAACGGATTGTTGCATTGTACCGTAGAACGGGGGGGGGGGAGTCCAGGAAGTGTTGCATGCTGACAGTAAATTCTTTATTTTAAAGAGTAAAGATTAGAAAGTGGATTTTTATTTTATGACTGGTTTCTTACACGAGAGCTTAAAAAAAAACCCCAACCCATAAACCGTGGGTCCATTTTGTCTGCAGTTGTTTTTTCTTTTTTTTAATGCTAATGTGAACCTGTTTTTCACACGTTTTAAAAAAAAAAAAAAAACAGATACGAGCGCACTGTTGAGCCATGTGTTTGACCGATCGCTGTACACTTGCGTCCATCATGGTTCCTCTTGATCTGTGATCGTCCATCCTCGGTTCCTGCAGCATGAACCCACAGTGAAGGGGGGGTACTTTCTCCAACAGTTCTAAGAACTATGAAAAATTTCCTCAGGTCTGAAAATGTAAGTAATGTGGTGGGATTTATCAAAGAACATTTCCTTTCTTAGAGCACTTTAGTCTGGGTTTTAAGTGTCTGTACTTGAGCTGAGGTTTCTTTCTTCTAAAACCTTTGACTTTCACGTACATTCCAAAAGAAAAATCTCTTTGTTGTGTCTTTGCACTTTTTCTGCTTTTTTACCAGTAAAACCCAAAGGATAAACATCCACAACATGTAATTCACAACCTCCAACTAGTAAAAGTCAGAAAAAAACCCCCACCATAACAACTTGGAATTCCCAGCATCTAACCAATAAAAGCCAAATACACCCCCACAACTTGCAATTCTCAATGTCCAGCCAGTAAAAGGTAAAGAAAACACCACCACATATAATTCCCAACCTCCAACCTGTCAAAGCCAGAAAAAAAACACACCTCAACTTGTAATTCCCACCCTCCAACCAGGAAAAGGCAAAGAAAACACCATAGCAACTTGTAATTCCCAACATCTAACCAATAAATGCCAAAGAATACACCACCACAACTTGAAATTCCCAACCTCCAACCAGTAAAAGCCAAAGAATACACCACCACAACTTGTACTTCTTAACATCCAACCAGTAAAAGCAAACAAATACACTGCCACATCTTGAAATTCCCAAACTTCAACCAGTAAAAGATAGAGTACGCCACCACATCTTGTAATTCCCAAACTGCAACCAGTTAAAGCCAAAGAAAACACCATAACAGCTTGTAATTCTTAACATCCAACCAGTCAAAGCAATCAAATACCCCACCACAACTTGATATTCCCAATCTTCAACCAGTTAAAGACAGAGTGTGCCACTACATCTTGTAATTCCCAAACTGCAATCAGTAAAAGCCAAAGAAAACACCATAACAGCTTGTAATTCTTAACATCCAATCAGTAAAAGCAAACAAATACCCCACCACAACTCGAAATTCCCAAAGTTCAACCAGTAAAAGACGGAATAAACTGCCACAACTTGTAATTCTCAACCTCTAACCAGTAAAAGCCTAACAAAGCATCCCGACAACTTGAAATTCCCAACTTCCAACCAGTAAAAGCCAAAAAATACACCACCACAATGGCTAATTCTCAGCCTCCACCTACCAAAAGCCAAACAAAACACCACCACAATGTGTAATTCCCAACATTCACCCAGTAAAAGACTAAGTGGTTGAATGTTTGTAGCTAATGCTGCCGGTGTCGAGTTCCCCTAGTCATTACCTCCTATGTTTGGCTGTTAGCTTTGGCACAAGATTTTCCACTTTCCGTTGATCTTTGGAGCAGAACGTAAAATCTGTGTGATTTGAAATTAAAGCATTGAATTGAAGTGACTTTTTTTTTTTTTTTTTTGGAAGAATTTGAAGCTGTGTTAGCTAGTTTTTTTTAAATTTTTATTTACTGAAACAGGTAGAATAATTGAGCTTTTCACTTAAAGACCTTTTGCATGTAAACCAAGCCACTGATACGCACAAATTTCTGTGTGTGGTTGGTTATCTGATCAGCAGCTTGGGGAAAATCTGATTTGCTCCAAGCTAATGAAATGGAGTTACCTAGTGATGACTGATAAGCTTCAGGCGTCAAGTGTGCGCTCAAGTGCCGGATGATTGTTTTGCGCTCACGGGCACAAGCTCGCGCCTTTCATCTGCACGTATAATTTGAGAGGGAGTATTCAAAGCGCTTATCTCTTTGTTTAGATTGGTTTAGTTTCATATTGAATCCCGATTGTTTTTCCGCTTCACGCATATCGTGTGGCTTCCTGGAATATGAGCTTTTTGACATTACAAATTTGCTAACCGCTGATGCCTTTTGCCATCGCACCCGTCCTCCTTTGCATGCATATCTGTTTAGAACCCATTGACGTTGACATTTAAACGGCGCTTCTGAAATCCTCCTCCGTTTGTTCAGAGTACAAAAGTGGAAAAAAAATGGATCTGACGTGGGAGAATATTTCCAAAAGCCCACATGCGTCGGAGAGATAAGGACAAGATGATGGAGAATCCAGGAGCAGTTGCTCTTAAGACCGTGTCCCGCGTTCCCACCTGCCTGTCAGGCGAGGCGGTAACGTGCAGCTGACGTAAAAATGCATGGAATTCCTTTTTAAGAGCATGTTCCTCTCTTGTTTCTCTGATTTATGGCAAAGATCCGCCGGTGAGAGCCAACGGATAAAAGTTTCAAGGGGAAAAATGTGTTGAGGTCTCGGATGTCTTATTCTTGTCTGACCTCTTGCTTGTATTCCCAAGTGAACCCGAGGAAAGCTGGTACCGTAAAACGTAAAAGGTATTGATGTGTTTATTGGGGGAAGATGAGCAGACAAAAAGCAAGCAGACTGTTCTAGGGGAAAACGATATCCATGAGTTACTCTTCCCTGCGTTATTTCGCTACAGAGGTCTCCCCAGCTTCTCGAAAATGCAAAATGCGTCTCTTGTTGTGCTTTGCAGTGGTATTCCCGTAAACCCGTCCCTTCCCGTATTCCGGTCTTCACTCGGCAGTTTTATAGTCGGACAATTCCAACGTGGAATTTTTACCGCTGCCATCTCAGTGTTATCACTGGGTTACAGAGACCCTTGGTGTGGGGCGACGGTTAAACGTTTTGTATCTGGAATGCCGAGAATTTGTTCGCTCCGAGTCCAAAGTGAGCCTCATCAAGCTTTCGAACATGTGATTTCAGTTAGAGCGGGCTACGGTGCGTCGTCGCTGCTTGCACTTTGGCATAAAGCCGAGGCTCGGAGATCAAGCGCGGGACAGCTTGGACAAAGTGTCCGGTGTCAGTCAGGCAGGTGTCGGAGACGTCGCTGACAGATCTTTTGAGGTGTAATACCGTTACAGGCCACTAGGCCTTCAGCGCCGGCGGCATGAGACTCGCGTGTGAAGACTTAGTGGCCTAGATTCCTCTCTTTAGATCCTTAGTTCTGTTTCCTTCCCTTCTTGAGTGTCAACAATAATCTCATTGTCTGAACGGCAAAGCAAATCTGATTTTTTTCCTAAATCCTATTATGGTGCTTTCACACTTGGATTTTTCTTCTTTTCTTTTCTTTTTTTGTTTCAGAAAAAAAAAATCCTGATCGGAGCACCCCCCCCTTTTTTTTGGTGCTGATATGAAAAAACGCAGCTCATCCATCTTGATGATTGACATTTTCATGAAAACGTGTAAGCCAGACCGAGGTCCGAAATGTCCAAATATTTACTTTGTCTCTTAACTGAATTTTTTTGGGTACAAGTAGTCTCTTTACTTGTAAACAAAATCAGTTGTCTCTTTATGTGAAAACAAAAAAATTGAGTTGTCTCTTTATGTGAAAACATAAAAATTCAGTTGTCTCTTTATGTGAAAACATAAAAATTCAGTTGTCTCTTTATGTGAAAGCAAAAAAAAAATCAGTTGTCTCTTTACTTGTAACCAAAAAATTCAGTTGTCTCTTTGTGGTAACCAATAAATTCAGTTGTCTCTTTATGTGAAAACAAAAAAAATTCAGTTGTCTCTTTATGTGAAAACAAAAAATTCAGTTGTCTCTTTACTTGTAACCAAAAAAATTCAGTTGTCTCTTTATGTGAAAACCAAAAAAATTCAGTTGTCTCTATATGTGAAAACAAAAGAATTCAGTTGTCTACTTGTAAACAAAAAAATTCAGTTGTCTCTATATGTGAAAACAAAAAAATTCGGTTGTCTCTTTATGTGAAAACCAAAAAAATTCAGTTGTCTCTATATGTGAAAACAAAAGAATTCAGTTGTCTCTTTATGTGAAAACAAAAAAATTCAGTTGTCTCTTTACTTGTAACCAAAAAATTCAGTTGTCTCTTTATGTGAAAACCAAAAAAATTCAGTTGTCTCTTTATGTGAAAACAAAAGAATTCAGTTGTCTCTTTGTGAAAGCAAAAAAAAATCAGTTGTCTCTTTACTTGTAACCAAAAAATTCAGTTGTCTCTTTGTGGTAACCAAAAAATTCAGTTGTCTTTATGTGAAAACAAAAAAATTCAGTTGTCTCTTTGTGAAAACAAAAAATTCAGTTGTCTCTATATGCGAAAACAAAAAAAAATCAGTTGTCTCTTTACTTGTAACCAAAAATCAGTTCTCTTTACTTGTAAACAAAAATTGTCTCTTTATTTGTAAACAAAGAAATCCGTTGTCTCTTTCCTTGAAAACAACAAATTCAGCTTTCTCTTTACTTCTCTCTTTTCAAAGTAAACAAAAAATTATTCAAGTCTCTTCAGATGTGAACAAAAAATTCTCTTTACATATAAACAAAGAATTCAGTCAAGTCTCTTTTAGAAGTAAACAAAAGATTAAATTATTCCTTTACTTGTAAATAAAATTTTTTACTGAAGTCTCTGTGGATGTAAACAAAAAATGTCCCCAAGCCTCGAAATGTCAACATTTTCCATTTCCACAAAATTTCCTTTTCTTCCAAACAAAGTTCCAAACTTTTCCATTTGTTCCAGGATTCAATTTGTTCCTTCTTTTTCCTCTCCGATATCTGATCCGACATCCACACTTTATTTATGTCATTTATAATAGTACCTGATGCATGTAGATGTTCGTCTCCATTTGATTGCTTTTCACTCAGAGCTGATTTTTGGACATTTTCCAATATTAAAGGCTGCAAAACTTGTCATTCGAACCCGGCCCTCTCTAAATATCGGGTATTATTATGTCCCTCTTTCCTAGCACCCGATAATTACAGCTCATGTATTAACAGAACTGAAACCTCTATATTTGTACCTCGGCGCTCGGTCAGTACCTCGCGCCGGTTCGTGTACCTCCCCGGTTTTATTCTTTCTTGTTTTCCTCCTCTCTGGCGAATTAAAGGCTCCGAATTTTCTCCGTGGTCTTCCTTGGCCCTGTCCTCTCTCACATCAAGAACACGAATCCTTTGACTAAATGTGTGTTATTTTGGACTTGAAAGGGTTTTAAGAAAGACAAGCGTGTTCACAGGGTTATAATTTCGCAGAGCAATGTGGTGATTTTCAGCGTCCTGCAGCCAGAAGTTTCAGACGTAAAACCGTAAAATTGCGAGCGAGGAAACGTCCGAGCGTTATAAAGCAGGGCATTATGAAGGACATGAAGCGATTTCGAGAATGAATTTTTAGCGTCGGATCAACTTTCTAAGGATGCGATTTTGGGCAAAGTGACCGTTTTGAGTGTTTCACAGTGTTCTCCGAACAAAACCTGCAAGGACGTCTGAAGGAGATATCTTTAACCGGTTTAGCGCCGTTTTACACGCATGTAATTCACCGTGTCTGATCCTGGCTCCGCGATTCCTCTGAATCACCTCCTGATAATCTGTTCTCCAGCCTCCCTCTGCTTCCACGTCATGAGTAATTACGACCCCTTACGCAAAGCCGAAACTCCCAGCTTTCACTTTTCAAGTCTCGGGTTGAACCGACCCGTTTAACATTTCTTTCTTTTAATCAAAAGGCAATCAACAGTGCTGCGGATTTCCACCACGAAGCGTTCTGTGTATGAATCAGTTTCTCGACCGAGCATTAAAAGAAAAAAAATAAAACGTGTCACGTCGTGCAGGTCGTTCTGACCGAGAGTGTTATAAATATCACGTCTTATTTTAGTCGCAATCACATGACCTCCTCCATCTTGTCCCTCGTCATCGGTGGGATCAGGAAGGTCCCTCCTGACGCGGGTGCCGTTTCCATAAACGGTGGCTTAATTGGGGTCAGAAGCCGAGGCTGTTTATTTTTATTATTCCTCCGACGTTGGGCGTCGCGTTTTCAGGATCATCAGGGAACATCTCAAGGACAAGAGGTTGAAGAAGCTCCAGAATCACACCCGGATGTTTTAAGCGCTCGTTGAGTGGCCCATCCTAACGTCCTGGTACAAGAGCGTTAGGGAGTTAGGGAGAAGATCAGGCACTGGGGTTGGGATCTCGAGGAGATCTGGGGTGCACTTGGCGCCCCAGGTTATCCCAAAGGTGTTCGGGGGTGGGGTGGGGGCAAGGCTCTGTGGAGCACACCAAAGTTCTTCCAGGTCATCCTTGGTGAAGGGAGTCTTCAGGTTTGGGCCACTTGGTTCCAGTGAAGAGAATCTGAGAAGCTACGTCATGAAGAGACTTTCTGTACAAGTGTGTATGTTTAGCTTTGTGCGAGCGGTTTGGGAAAGGAACACGTGGTGGGCGGGGGGGTGGCGGTCAGATCTCCACATACTTTTGGCCAGGCGACCAAGCAAATCGGAATTTCGAGTCATCGGGTAAGAGATGTGAAGTGTTAGAGAAACTGGAAGACTGACCTGAGTTCAGGGCTACATGGCAGAAACGTCCGACAGTTTTATTACAAAGATCGTTTCGAAGATTCTTCTCATCTGTGGTGGGTTTTTTTTTTTGTTTGTTTTTTTTTGGGTTCGAAAACAACCGTGATCGACCATTTATTTATTCATTCATTCATTCATTCATTCATTCATTCATTTATTTATTTCACAGGCAGAAAGTCATCACATGGTTTCTCGTAGCGCGTTCCTTGGCTTGACTGTGATTGTGTTTCTGTTACCAGGTTCAGGAGAAGGATGCGGCAAAATCCTCCAGCGCTTCCCGAAAAAGGACCGGGACGGCACAGCGTTCCCTCAGGGCGTGGAGCTGGTGAGTGGCGTTTGCCGTGTACGACTTCACTCGCAGCCGTTCGCGGAACGCGGATGAACAAAAATGGATAGATTTGCTAAAAGCCCCAACAGGAAAAGGTCCTTCAGGTCTTCTGAGGGACTTCTGTTTTTCCCATGACCACAACCCGATGTCTGTTCCCATCTCTGCATTTCCCCACGTCTTCAAATGCATCATGTTTGTTTGTTTGCCGAAACGTTTGATTCTCACCCTCCCCACGATTTCCTCTAATCGAGGAGTGAATTCCACGCTCGCATCCCAGGGATGTTTGTGCACATTATCGTCATGCCTCCGCTGGGGGTCCGGGCATTCTAAGGGCAGCAGCAGGGAGATCCTTTACCCCCCGCCTCCTGGCTCTCAGTCTGTAGGTCAGGTCAGGGTTCGGGGGCTGAACTCCAGACCGGGATCGTATTATCCGAAAGCACAAATCATCCCACTCCAGCACCAAATATTTGCTTATCAGAGCCGGAGAAGAACACGCTGTAAATCTCGAGAGCGACAGTCGCGGTAAACGAGCCTCTTCCCTCGGGGATTATGAGATCACACGGTTCATCACTGGATGCCTGGATCTCTCTGCGTGTTTGTTTATCTGTTTACGGAGGCACGTCGGGGGCAAATGGGAACCGCCTTGGACCGGAAAACACGGAGAGATTTAAGTCGGCGACAAGGATCTTCACAGTGCAGGAATTTGGGCCGACGCTCTCCGAGTTGAGGCAAATCACGTCCAGGGCTAAATAAAATACAGTTTTTGTTAATTAATAATGTATGAATTGAAGGTTAAATAATTCCGTTGTTATTCGGTCGGTAAAGATATTCAAGCGTTTAGTTAAATTTGTCTGGTAAAAACATTTGTTTATTGAGGGATTTATCGAAAGATACGTTTCAATCAGAGGTTTGTTTGTTTAAGTTATTTATTTATGCATTTATATATATCCTTTATTTATTTATTTATTTGGCGGCTTTAAGGTTAAACTCTTTCTGAAGTGGGTTTTTTTTTTCTTTTCCCCCCAGAAAAAAGGGAAGATGCTGATCTTTCAACTTTGCAGTTTCTTGGTAGCTGCATTTTTTTTTTATTTTTTTTTTTATTCTCCCCCCTCAGCAACTTTATTAACTTTCCGAGATTATAGCTTCTATAACGAAAGTGCGAACCGGAGCAGGATTTCCCAAAATCTAGATTATGTTGAAAAGCATAATTAGTCAAAAATGTCCTCGAACACTTAAGATTATTAATCTGTAGTTAACGTGATGAACCTCGCCTTGTGGTGTGCTGACAGGTTTCCAGAATCGGGCCTGAATAGGAACGTCAGGAACGTCGAACGGGAGTGAAGTAGTGTGACGTAATCGAATCGAAGAACGCCATTGCGGCATCTGGGCTGCTCCACGATTTCCAGAGGAACATCTAGCGTTTCAGAATTTTCTCGCCTAGTTTGACGAGTCCCACGACGTGTTCCTTGACGGTCCTCCTGAAGCCATGATTGACACTTTCTTGGTCCTCCTCCCCGTCGACACGCCAGGACGTAAACCATGCATGGTCAGGGTCAAGCTTGTCATGTTGGCAGACTCTCAACCGAGACACAGCACAAATATAGGCTCTCTAATTGCCTAATCTGACCTGGTGCCTGTCATACAAGACAAAAATATCATGTGGTCTGACGAGGGCATAAGAGGGAAGTAAGTTTCGAGAAAAGGTCTAACATCATCCATTTGCACAACGACAGCTAATCTATTTGCCTCGCCAGCAAAACGTGCAAAAAGCAGCCAAAGTTCAAAGATGAATGAAAACGAGCTGACCCAGAAAGCCCACGAGCAAGCTGAGCAGGGCTAATTATGAGGAAAATCCAGAGAAATAGTTGAGAAACAGCACCCAAAGTTCCTTCAGACATCTATAAGAAGGACCGGAGACAGTTTGAGCATGAGGTGCGTTAGCAAGCATGATGATTGAAGGAGAATGATGTGGTGGAAATAAGAAACCCAAGGTGAAATGTGCTTCTGAAGTTTCTGGAGAACTTACAGCACAGTTTCAGATAAATCCAAATGAAGCGGAGCCGACTCGATAGAGGGTTGTTTGTGTGGAGGTGTTTTCGGGCGGTGTTGCTAATTAATGGCTAACGGCTACATGGTAGTGAGGGACCGTGGCTTCCCGCGCCGCGTCACAATTGAAGAAAAGTCCTAAAAGGAAGGTGAAATTCTAGATTAAAACGTGAAAGAAATTTTAAATAGGGTGAGATCAGATTATTAGGGATGGATTTCGATTGGATTCAGAGTAAAACACCGGGAAAGGACAAAAGAGCGAGGACAGGAGCGGTTTTCCTGGAGGCGTCCATATTGGTTTTACAATTTGTCCAAATGGAGCACCTTTCCGTCGGGCGTGACGTCATCCCCAGCCCCGAAATCCGACTTCCAAGGCAAATGGAACGCCGCATAATGGCAGGTAGGAAGTTCAGAAAGAGGAGGCAAAAGATGTTGTATGGAATGTAGCATGATGGTCAGTCTGAGGCGTCATCCGAGACAATTGTCTTTACGACGTCACGGCTTATTTGCATAATCTCCTCGCTCCGAGTTTAGTCTGGATGCAAGGTTGCATAAGCGTCCCCGTAGATCAGTATCCATATCACTGAACATATCGTTTGACTTGTGAATATTTGTCTCTTTGCGGTGGAGACGTAGTTGCTGGCGTAGGTGGACGGTGGCGGAGGGATATGGTGGCGCTTCTCATGTTTTG